>JANEHU010001808.1:0-24699 GCA_027563435.1 Nasonovia ribisnigri
TATTATCGGTAACATCAACAGGGGCAGTAGCTTGTCCGACGGCCGTTTCCATTATTTGGATGTCCTCATTAACGCAACGACGAATCTCCTTTAATTCAGAGAGCATCTGCTTAATTTTTGCCTGTTTTCCAGTGTTTGTCCGATCATTGTTGTAATCGCCGGAGGCTTTCACAAATGTAGTGACTCGGGTGATCGCACGAATCACGCGAGCTTTCGCATCTATGTAGTGGATTGATTGTGGCATCGTCATATTGATGATTGAGATGAATTGATGACAGAGCCCAGTGAGACTGCGTAAGAGCGACGGTTACTGATCGTAGAGAAGGAATTCAAAGAGTTTTGTGAAACACAGTAAGTTTAATACAAGACTATGCGGAACACTAATTGGCGATATGAAAAAATACGAAGACACTACACGAGTAGGTCACGGTTTGTCGGTTAAATCCGGTTCGAAGGACCAAAAAATGTATGTACGAAAAAACAACACTTGTTATTGGTAAAAATGTTTTTTGTATATTGTCATGAACATGTTTAAATCAGATACACTTATACTACATATCTGGCAGAGGACGCACTAACGACACGACGGAGGGGCGCACAAACGAGATGACGGGGGCGCACTAACGAAACGACGGGAGAGGGAGCCTTATCGAACGGGGTGTCGACCGATGCAATGCCGGAATTACTCTGACTATTGCACCATAGGGAAGGTGGACTGATCGGAACAATGCCAGAATAACTCCGACTATTGTAACATTGACCGAGCCACAAGCCGTCCGACAAGGTGGGGGGAGTTTGTCTTTCCTAATCGCGCAAGTCTGCCCGGGTGGGTCTTGCTACGAGTTCGGAAAGACAAGAAATGAATAGCATGGTCGTGTCGTTGGGCCTTTTATACCTGGTTTATCGGCGATTACACCGGATCGGTCCCGTGTTCTGTGACAGAACCTACGAGACCGGACCTGGTGAATCAGTGATTACACCGGGCCGGTCTCGTGTTCTGTGACAGAAAGCACGAAACCCCCATAGTGCAATCGCCGATGAACGTACGAATATAATAAAATTTATATAATAATTAACATGCATCAAAATGATAATACTAATAACATTATACAGAATATTATTTTAATGAGAATCATGCAATTAATTAATTAGAATAATAATAATAGTAATAATAATAAGAATCATGACAATAATAATCTATTGCGCCGCGGCCTTATTTGCACACAGCGATAACAATTATAATAATAATAATAATAATAATAAGAAGAAGAATAATAATAATAACAATAATAATATGTTATGCGTGGCTTTATTGCACAATAAAGTAAACAATAACTATGTTTTTATATTCAATACACAATAATTTATAACTTACATTATGGGATCGTACATAGTACAAACTACAGTTTAGAAATTTGTCCATACACACATTGTAAATTCTGCACAACTGCATGCCGATTCCGTTGCATATTTGAAAACACTATAAAAATTTAGAATATAAATTATTGATTCACATAAATTTACATAATTTATATTTAAGCTTAATAATGTACAAACTTCGTTTTTATTGATATTTTTTGGAAGATGTAATAACATTTTGGGGGCCATAGTCCTCCCCACCTCCAGCACCTTGTCGACAAATAAGGATGACGGGCTGATGACTTTCATTTTGGTGTATCGTGGTCCACCCCACGGCGGTGAAGTCACCAGCACGTCGCCCTTTATTTGACCACTCATCAAAAAGAAATCCCCAGCGGTGAATTTAATTTTATGCGAAACACCATACAGCTCCGCGTTTCGCTTCGCCAGCCTAATTTTGTCGGTATCTATATCCACAGCAATGACTATTACAGACAGAAAATATAACAATTATTAGAAGCTTATAATAGGAAATATATTATAATATAATATAGGTAGTAGGTACATTATACACAATTATTACATTTCGACTACTATACAATAAAGTAGGATTAATAATATTTTTACGAAAATAAAATTGTTTTATTTAATTCGAGTGCAAAAAATATAACATTACCTTTGTCGAACAGCTTAGCGAGTTGAATTACATTTCCGCCAGCCCCACAGAACGGGTCCACGGCAACTTTAATTTGTTTGCATTGCTGCGCCATGTATAAACTTATTGTTTCTGGGCAGACAGAGTAAAATTTACTCTTTAATGCTCTCTATAAAACATACGATTACATTATATCATTTTTAATTTTAACATGACATAATCATTTATATATATCAATGTTTTTTTACATGCCTTTGTCCAGCATCACACCTTCGTTAAATTTTGAAAAAGAGAATATCTTCTTCTCCAAAATTTGAAGGTGTTTGATCTATAGATCGGCAATATAAAAATACCATTATTTAAATTTTGCTTTTTAATCATTAGGTACCTATAATACGTACGTGGTGTCAGGTTTATTGTTGACAAGCGGTTCAACGGGAGCTTCAGCTGGTTGTACGGTCGGACTGTAACAAAAAAAAAATACAAAAATTGCAATTTCTGTTTACACATTTCAATAAATACTCACATTTCGCTATAAGTCGCCGGAACTTCGTTTTTCGTGGCCTGCGTGTCTGCGGCGGATTCCTGCTCTTCACCGACGGTCGATGGCCCGATGACCTTTAACAGGAGGAACACTGAGCAGAAAACCGTCCGCACCGCAAACCCTATAGCCACGAGTGCAAAGGTAGTGCGTTTCGTGTAGCACACGAAAACTGCCACAAATCGCTGGACCTTTGCACCGTTGGCCACTCCGACGATTTTGGCCGGCAAGCACCTTCTGACTGCGTAACCTACTACGGGACTCTTGACCTTGTCAGCGATGCACACGGCCATTACGAGTCCCGAGTAGATAACATACAGCCCAAGCGCCAGCCACCAAACCGAAAGAAGCTACAAGAAACATCATAAAAAGACTTGTGCACGCCGTGATGTTATTGGCCTGCAATAAAATAAAATATATTCAACTAATATTAGTTAATAATAATAATTAGGGAACGGATTTTATTGTAATAAAAAAATCAAAATATGTACATAAATATGTAATTATTTTTATCGAAATATGTAAAAAATATTAAAATATGTAAAAAAAATTTTAAAAAGTATATCGAAAAAACGTATTAGTAGATATTAAAAATTACAAAAAAAATATTTTATAAAAGAAAGTAATACAAACGATGTAGGTATATAAAACTAGTATTATTCTGGAACATAACAATGCAAAACAACATATTGTTGAAGGTTTGCAAATGAAAAATTGCGACGGTTTGGTCGGAGAATACTCTTATATTGACTAAACGACCGTTCTACGTCAACAGATGTGATCGGGGCGTAATTCATATTCACTATATCAGAAGGAGTGAATTCAATGTCCAGAGAGCCCTGTTGATTTTTACCAGTTAAAATATCTCTGATAATTTTAATTGTTTGAAATCCAGAATTTTTTCCAATGATATCGGCAAATTTATTTTTGATGATTTCTCCCATGTGCCCTTGAGTTTTTTCTAATTTATCTGCTGATTTTTCTACAATGCTAATACTTTCTATCAAAGACATGTTTTTAGTTTCCAATTGTTTAATTGTCTGAATCAAAAAACAAAAATTTGCAGAAATGTATGTCAAGTTGTTTTTTAAATTGATATTTTGCATCAGTGAATTTGCTTTTTCAATAGCTGCAGCCGATTCAGTATCGAAATTTAAAATAACATTTTTTATTTTGTCAAAATGATCGCAATAGTATTGGACGGCTTCAAGCCACGTACCCCATCTTGTTATAATAGGTTCAGGAGGTAAATTAAGATCTGGATACATTTCTTTAAATTTTGAAACACGACTTGGCGCTTTCAAGAATATTTTTTTAATGGTCGCTATTATAATTGATCAACCTCGGAATAATTGCATATTATTGTTTCTGAGACACGGTGAAAGCCATGTACTAAACATGTCAAATGAACCAGTTTAGGGTAAAATTTTGTTAAAATACTACCAGCTTTAACCATATAAGGTGCAGCATCGGTCAAAAATAAAAATACGTTTTCATATTTTACACCATTTGGCCATAATAAGTTCATGGAATCATTAAATAATTATCAATAGTTTTATTATTGCATTTTTCTAAATGCACACAATTTAAAAGAAATGATTTAGTAGGCTCAGAACATAGTTTGCCGATGATTACATTACCGATATACCTGCCCTCTGCATCTGTCGATTCATCAATTGAAACACATATTGGTCCATCTTGAATAAACTGTCTAATTGATTTTAATGTTTCCTCGTAAATTATACTAACATAATTCTTTCGGATGGTACTTTCATCTGGAATTTGTTGGCCGGTATATTTTTCTAAAAAATCTGTGAATTCTCGATTTTTTAGTTTGAAAATAGGAATATCCGCGCGAATTAACATACGACACAAATCGGTATTAAAAGCTGACAAATTATTAGAAGACGTAGATGGC
The DNA here is from genome assembly GCA_027563435.1 of Nasonovia ribisnigri. Taxonomy (NCBI): domain Eukaryota; kingdom Metazoa; phylum Arthropoda; class Insecta; order Hemiptera; family Aphididae; genus Nasonovia; species Nasonovia ribisnigri. Next base: position 4,474 of record JANEHU010001808.1, read on the forward strand.
TCTGAACTCAGAAAATTTTGTTGAAATTTTTTTTTACGATCTCTATTTTGTTGGTGCTTAGATGTAGATTTATGCTGAGTAACTGAAAAACAATGATTTATTGATACTGCCTTTTCACAGCATGAACAGAATAATATTTCTCCATCACTTTTAAATGTCTCGTTAGGAAACTCTTTTAAATAAAAATTCGCTATTGATTTCGATTTCACAACTTTTGGCATCTTAAAAATTAGAAACTAGACGTCAACTAGTACACGAGATTTCGCGTAAAAACTACGAATGCTACTAAAAACGATTGTCGAGTATGTAGGTACCACTTCCTTATTTATATTTATATCGTCCGGCATTACCAAGATCGACATTAACTGAACTAGTTCTAATCTATATAGTGGCATGCCACGTGCCGGAAATAAGTACGTAAATGCCATTTAGATAACGATAACATTTGGTGGTCGTCAAAAATTATTAATCTTGTTAATTTAGACGAAGCAGATAATGTTTAAAGTCGTCGAAAATTAAAAATCACTAAAATACATCAAAAATTACTAAAATATGTACAAAATATGTATTTATTTACCAAATATGTAAAAATATGTATTTATACCAAAATATGTAAAATAAATTTGGGTTTATTTTAATTAGAATGATCTAAATCGTACACATTTTTTATCAGATTAAAAATATCTCATTTCAATAAAAATATGTATTTACAATAAAATCCGTTCCCTAGTGATGACATAGATTAGGTTAGGTTTGGCGAAGTAATAAACGAAACCAGCTGTATGTAAAAATACACATAGAGACTGCAGTATTATACCTAAGAATTATTTTCAAAAATTTACGACGGCACTTCCGTGCAGTGGCTAGAATATAATATAAGAATAAGAGCGTCTCAATCAAGGTATATTATGATATACAAAACTGAAGTGCAGCGACATGACTGCACCCGAATACCTGATGCAGTTATAATGATTATAAAGGTGTACGGACAATAATAGGCCCGCTAACCAAAATACTTTGCGCGTTTCTTCGCACCACCACTCACTTACCTATACCTATACCAACACATGTGTGTGGGCGACATAATAAAGCTAGTACTAAAAAATGATAACACGGTTTCTGGTAAAAAAAATATTAGTCGCTGTATAACACACGATATCAATAATACACAACAGAATATAAGTAATATATAGCCCTCTAGCAAAACAGAATAAAGTATAATATTAATAATGCACGGCCCTTATGAGTTATGGCCAAACAATATGAAAGTATAAAAATATTGGCAGCTATTGGAGCTGTAAGCATATACAAATATATAAGAATAATAAGTAATAACGCAAAAATCACAGCAAAGAATATATTGTGTTATGCGCAATTTACTACTTAAAAATATATACCTGAAATATATTGGGCGCAATTTACTATGTTTAAATTTATACGTGAAATTCATTGGTTAATACTTACCTGCCTATAATAGTTGAAATTGGAACTATGTTAAAAAATGTATTTTGTAATCTATTAGTTATTACTGAATTAGTTTGTAAGGGTGCATTTTGATTTTTAAATTAGTTCTGTGATGTAATGTATAGCAAACGAGTACATACACGATAGACAAGTCACTATTATTTCAAAGCACGCGTTAAGTTGAAACCCAATGCAGTAACCAAACAAATAATGAATAAAATCGCCGAAGACACCACAGTTAAAAAAGTTATCCTAGTGATTTTATACCACACTGACCATGCAATGTTATGCCGTTTAATAGTGATGGTGCTGAGGAAACATACACACTTTGTCATCGTACATTCGAGTAGGTAATAAATACTACACGTTTACACTGAGTGATTATTTTAACAGTAAATTAGGTACAAATGATTATTAAATATCAATTAAATAGTATTATATACACTGATCGACGAGAAGTATTGGTTTTCTTTAAGGGACTACAAAACAATTTTAACAGACCAAACCCTAAGCATTAGCAGGGAGGTTGACCTCGTTTTTGTTTTTAAATAAATATGATTATGTAAGGTTCAAAGAAAATAAGAGAAGGAACAGTTCTAGTATGATTCGGAATAAATATAATACGGTGGAACCACAAGTTACGTATCACATACAATAATGTTAATAATTCAATAACAACAATATAATAATAAAAAAAACAAATCTTTATGCGTTACAGAATCATAATAAATAATAATACATTTTCAATAACGATGGCTTAACATAACAAAGTCTAAACCTACTCACACGACCTGGATTATGACGGGCGACGGCACAGGTATAATGGGTTGCTGGCTGTTAGCATCGACGACGTGGACACCCGGAATATCCTTGGACAACGGTGATAGTCCATGTAAATATGTCTTACCATATATTCAGGGCATGCGTGGTTCCGACGGAACCATAGTGTTTGTGCTGCTAGCGACATGACATACATGAACATTGAACACACATATACACGCAAACCAACTTTAGGCGGCGGGCGGCGCACAATCACCGTTGAATCGGTCGGCTGTGTGTTATGCAACAAAAGTTGCGTATTAGCATCCAGCAACAATCAATGCTACAATATTACCTTTTATCATATTATACCTATGAGCAACGTTCTGATCGCTATAGAACGTAAACATAATATATTTGTATTCAAGCACTGTACAACAATTTACCTAGTACATAATCCAACGCACACCGAAAAATCCTCTCGTCTGTCGTTGAACATACCTTTGTACGTGTGCGTCTACGGTCACGCACTCATCATGATCACTGTTTAATGTTTTTTAATCCTCTGACAATTGTTATTTTGTTAAACGTCATCACGCCGTCGTCGGTTGTATTGTTAAGTAACGATTTATTGGCGCACGCTCGTCATGTATGTTCGTAGGCGCTGTAAGCTGTTGACCACCGACCCCGTTAGTAAATTGTACTTATAGTTCATATTTATTGATTTATTTGTCTTATGAATTGTTGTCATTAATATTATTGTTATTTTATTATTAAATATTAACACATATTACATAGGTACGTGTTAGTAGATATTAGGAATGTTTATTATATACTACATCATAGACCTATAACCTAACCTAACCTATAACATTTTTTTGTACTTATAACTATTCATCGTGGCATACCTTCTTATTATTTCTGTAATTTGATATATTTATAGTAAAATTCACTATAGCATTATTATATAAAGGCGTTGAGTTTTCGAGAGCTACACCGGCACACAACAATGTATAATATATTTGATTATAGGGGACTTAATAAAAAGTGTTTAATTATAATCATTATTAACGTATTATTACAGGAATGCGTTCTATTGCATAGTAAGTGTCGAGTTAACCTCGTTATTGAGTAAGTCACTAGCTATAATGTATATTGCTTATTTGTGTGACATTATAATATTAAATGATGACGAGTGACTTCCGTGCGAATTATTTAAATGTTTATAATGTTTTTATAAGAATTTCTGAAATGGTTAGATTTTGTACAATTTCAATGCAACTGGCCTTGTGATATGATGCTACAAATAAATTTAATTTAATTTGGAAAAATAATTTTGTGGTAATTTTTTAACTCGTCATGAATAACTAAATCGCTCAATTAAGCCAGTGGTTATAACACAGACCAATTTGAGATATCCAAACGATAATTTAAGCACCTATGTTAAGATATGTTCAACTATATCAAAACGGTATGCTGTGGAAGAACGATTTTCAGAAACATAATAATTATGGTTTTTTCATATTGTACCTAATCTCATGCGGTCTTCATCAAATAATTTTATATTTATATTAATCACTTTTATACAATAATATAATTGTAACCGACCATTGTCGTCGCTGCCGAGTATAGAAAACAGAAAAGTGGTAGAAGAAGCAAATTAGCTGTCTTCGTCGGGACGTCACACGCGTGACAAAATAGAGAGTTTTTTTGATAGGCTGCATCCTCCACTCTTTACTTCACCTATATATTGTAATGGAGAACTACGAAATTGGCCGGAGATGATCTGAAGATGCGCGTACTAAAAAAATCTACAAAAACCGTGATGATAACTATATATTTTGTCATGGTCGCATGTCCCTATCTGGTTTTTGCCGCACGCCCATAGCACAGATTTCTATATAATACTAGAGAGCGAACTCCCGTTACGAATTGAAGCCTCAAAGTTGGTTGACAATTATATGGTATTTTGTATGGTAAATATGATAAATTATGATTTATTTTGTATTGCATTTTATTATTTCTAAACCTGTTGTTTAAAAAAAAAAAAACAAATATAAATAAGTTTACATTTACTATATTATTTTACCATTAAAAAATATTATGTTAATCCTAAAACATTTTGTATTTGAATGAAATGTTTTGCCAACCAAAAAAATGACGGCCATCCACAGCTGAACTTCACTTGTACCAATGTAAATCATATATAGAAGTTCCTTATTTATAGTATAGAGGTCTGTGGCCCACAGTAATAGTTACAGCAGTGAGTTATCGTCGTTATTCAGTGTCCGTCGTATCGTTCTATCTACTATCAATTATTATAATCGATGTCGTATGTTTGTCAACAATAATATTTTTGTTACTGCAAGAATTTGGTTTCTGTTGTTATTATTTATTGTCATTTCATTGCAACGATATCGCCTATCACTGCAGATCTGGTGATCTTATGCACCTGTGTATTTAATTATTATTATTATTTTTTACCTACCAAATGTTTATACTAGCATTTTCTGTACATAATGAAAGTTTTCAAAATATTTTCAAACTTGTTGAGCTATTTATACACAGTTGTCTTTTTCTTATTCGTTGTAGTTTTTTTTCTTTAAATGTCGATAAAAAGAGATATTTACACCAGTTACAAAAAAAAAAACCGAAAATATTCCTGCAGTTAATTTATATTATAGTGTCACGATTTTCACAAGCCTCATAAATTATTTTCCACTAGCTTGTGTTGACGCGTTTGTTAATAATAACGAATAATATAATAATATAAAATACAAACAAATGGGTAACAATAATTATCTAACAAAAAGGTTTATTAGTGTAAATCATAAATGCATTATTTTGCATACACTTTGTATACCACAAACCAAATCACAACAAAACAAGCGTCTGACGAAACGCTTTGTGCGCTTCCACATCGACTGGCGCTTGCTGTGTTCAGCCGCCTCGGTTTCCGGTTCTGGTGCTCCGTCACACCGGTTGATTTCCGTTGGGCACTGCAAAAATCTCGTGGCGTGCTGCACCCCTGTCTCAGCGTGAGCTATCGTTTGGCCGCTTTCGAGCTCGGACGACGCTATAAAATCTCAATGAGACGTGCAGCTCGACGTCGACCGGACAGAACCACACAGCGATGTTTGGCATCAAACACGAACGCCGTCTCGTCGGATTTACGAAATCAGTGCTCGACTGATGCTCCGTTGCTTCAGCCGGCCGAACGTGCTGCGACGGCTTGACGGAAGACGGCGAGACCGCGACGGCAAAGATACGAGCGGTGAACAATTATAGGCGTCTTTGTTGCCGTGTTGACGAAAGTCATTACTTTCAATGCAATGCCGAAACTTTTGAGATGTATAATATAGTGGTCGGGATCACCGGGCAAATACTGTCGAGCTACGTAGTGTTGTTATGTAATTATGTGAAATTGTGTATTAATGTTTGTATGTCTGTAATGGGTGTGTACAAAATTAGCAAATATTAAAATAATGGTAACACGATTGCTGGTAAAAATGAGTTGCTGTATAATACACAATTAAATAATAATGGTACAAAATATATAATAAATCATAGCAATACAATAATGGTATAAGGTATATAGTAAATTGACAGAAGACAAAGACATAAAAATGTAATAATAATAAATCACAGGCTTCATGGTCAAACAGGATAAAAAGGATTCTAATTATGGCCCTTCGGGCACAACAGAATAACTCCTAATATATATATATATATATATATATACTTCTCAAGCAGAATACAGATATATCATATAATAAATTATATAAAGGCACGACATTTAAGATCGAACAGAATACAATTATATATTTATATTCATATAGCTATTATATCTGAGGTTCATATAAGAATAGTTAATATAAGAACAAAGTGCGGCCCTTATGACCAATCAAAATAATAATAATAACAATGCTATGTGACTCTTCTGGTAAAACAATATATAAAATGAATAATAAATAAAATATATCGGGTCCTTATGGCTAAACAGAATAAATATATATTGATGGAGCTACTTAAGCTGTTAGCTCTTATAAAAATATTATAATATAAAAATAATAGGCGGCCTTTCTGGCACGACAAAATAATACGTGTAATAAATAGAGTAAATAATAATAAAAACACTCAGTTTATGGAGCGCAGACTAGCTAGCTGGTCCTGTTCTAAATAACATGAAAAATATAATCACGACAAATGTATAAAATATAATATAGATACACAGAATTTTTGTTTAAGTTTAAGTAACTGACACAGTTACACAAATTGACTATTCCAGCCTACAATGACAAATAATATAAAAAATAACACAATTACTTTTTGAGTAAAATAAAACAAAACTATTTCAATAATATTAATTGCACGCGTCGATATTGCATCGACGACGTTCGGGCAGAAACGAAAAACACGGCGGCCGTGTTATACTATGCTCGGGGAGTCAGCTTGGCGACGTGCGATAACGCGCTATTACGTGATCTACATGTTATATAATTCACAAGACACCGATAATTATACAAAAATAAAAGGCTCGTGGCTATACAAAAATTGTCGGTCCGATGTGTCCACGCCAAAGTCGAGCACTTCAACAGCGTTCCCACAGAAGTTCCGTTAAGCGAGCATACCGTAGTCCATTGTTATTGCAATAACCGGATGCCCGGTTTCCGTTGCGAAGCGTACTTTCAAAGAGTTTCCGGTCGTCCCCGTGCTGACCACTGACTCACCCGAGTACCACCCGCAGGTAGCAAAGACTGCCTCGCTACCGGTCTCATCAACAGAACCCCGTATGACTGCGGAGATAGACGGACACGTGGAAACGCCGGAATTCCTGCAAGTTTATAGTCCTTTCTTGATCGATGCTTCAGACTTGGTCGTCGATCACAGGATAACTGCTGTCGGGCTACAGTCACGGCCGCGGCGAGTTTCCGGTCGTCAGCAGAGCTGAGTGTCCATTCGCCCGTGTACGTAGCAGCGAAGACTGTTGCGCGCTAAACGCGTCTGCAATTCTAAAAAATCCCACGTGGTCTGAACGCCACAGATCATTATGGAAGAGATCGAAGAGGTTTATCTGTAATGACAGGCAACTAGGCAAGGCATGGATATACAAATCTGAAGGTAGAGGTCTACTTTTTTATAAATACTACAAATATTATTTTATATTTTTCGTTAACATACATTTAGGGCAGCTTCCCAAGGGATACAGTAGCCTGAAGACAACTTGTTGTTTCACAAAATTTTAATGAAAACTCGAGTTTAGAAAAAAATGTCTTTACATATTATTATTAATATAATTTTGTAGTTTTTACTGTCATAAACTTTATTTTTTTTTTCAAGGATTGCTAGTGTTTGTAGCTTCGAGAGTTGCACGTAAATTATGGAGCTCTGGACGTAAATATTAAACCAAAAGCAAAAATATGCTCTGATCATCAACCTTGATGGAAGTTTCTAAAGGTAAAAAATCGGATCTATAGAATTCTGGAAAGTCGAAATTGAAAATTATTTCAATACTTTTAAGATAGACGATGAAGGGTGGGAGGATACGAACTAATTTTTGAAATAAAATTGTCTGGACCGCCTTCGCTCAGAATCGTACATACAATGATTTATCGTGGTTAATCGTTGACGACTGACTACTTTACAGCAGAGAGTCTGTTCAACTTTCCCCTTTTGTGTATTTTATTTAAATACAGTTTTTACTCTTTTAACTGTGCGAATTTTAATATTTTCGTTTCGACACCGTGTCTTTTAAACCGTTGTTTTAAGATGTTTTTATATAATTTTTAATATTTTAATGTTTTCTATTCAACTATCTCAAGTTGGACGTTGATCTCTATTAATTATTAATGTGGTATTGCTATAATTAATATGTTGAAAGTCGAAGAATCTCGTGTATACATTTTTCACGAAAAAGAAACACACGAGGTGAAAATTAAAAACTGTTTAATTAACTTTTTTTTTTCCAAACAGCCGTCTGCGCGTCTTTCACCTATTCCTGATGCAGCAGATTTATTATTACGCCACATAAAGTCTTTATATAATTATTATAATATATATATTATATAATATACACGTAATATAGGCGTGTATAGTGATGTACACACGGGTCTATACGAGGTGATCCATTTATAAGTGTCTACGCTCGTTATTTGGAAAAGATTTTGCTTTTATTTTTATATCTATAGGTACCGATATTTGATGTCATTTCAAAACAACATTTTTGAAAATAATAATATTTTTTTTTAATTGTTTATAGTTATCATGTTTTATTACTTTTTTGAAAGACGCCGTACATTTTTTTTTGTCGTATTCTGAAGAAGAATATTATTTGGAGTTCTCTAAATCTATAAAGATCGCATTTCGGAGAAGTGGTTCGTTAGTTATATAACTTATAACTATGTAAGTATTTAAAGATTATACGAGCGGAGTAAGTGCGGTACTGGGTTGTCCACTACTCCTCTAAAATCTAAACTTTAAACACCTACTCACAACTAATATTAACTGGTTCTCCGAAATTTTATTCTTTTTTACATTGAAAATGTATTCGAAAAAGATATTCAGAAATTGTTCAGAAATTTTGTTTTGAAAAAACTTCAACATAAAAAGGATATTCTCAAAAAAAAACCTTTGAAACTTTTCGAAATAACGAGTGTAGACGCTTAAATGAATCACTCTGTATAACTCCTATTTATGTCTTTACGGTTTATGCAAACATAGATAGCAGCCGCGAAAAAAGTATATATTATACTCAAAAAATAATGCGTCGAGCGACTGCTGCGGGACGATTAATGCGCGTGAATTTCGCGCAAAACCGTTTTTGGCAGAACTGTTTATTTTTGCGTTTGTTTTCTTACAAAACTATATGTGTAAGTATACATACCTGTACATATTATTATACATACATAGTATGTATGGAGCTACTTAAGCTGTTAGCTCTTATAAAAATATTATAATATAAAAATAATAGGCGGCCTTTCTGGCACGACAAAATAATACGTGTAATAAATAGAGTAAATAATAATAAAAACACTCAGTTTATGGAGCGCAGACTAGCTAGCTGGTCCTGTTCTAAATAACATGAAAAATATAATCACGACAAATGTATAAAATATAATATAGATACACAGAATTTTTGTTTAAGTTTAAGTAACTGACACAGTTACACAAATTGACTATTCCAGCCTACAATGACAAATAATATAAAAAATAACACAATTACTTTTTGAGTAAAATAAAACAAAACTATTTCAATAATATTAATTGCACGCGTCGATATTGCATCGACGACGTTCGGGCAGAGACGAAAAATACGGCGGCCGTGTTATACTATGCTCGGGGAGTCAGCTTGGCGACGTGCGATAACGCGCTATTACGTGATCTACATGTTATATAATTCACAAGACACGGATAATTATACAAAAATAAAAGGCTCGTGGCTATACGAAAATTGTCGGTCCGATGTGTCTACGCCAAAGTAAACGAATCGAGCACTTAAATAGCGTTCCCACAGAAGATCCGTTCAGCGAGCCTACTGTAGTGCATTTTTATTGCACTAACCGGATGCCCGGTTTCTGTTGCGACGTGGACTTTCAAAGAGTTTCCGGTCGTCAACCGAGCTGACCACTGACCCACCCGTGTACCAACTGCAGGTAGCAAAGACTGTCTCGCTACCGGTCTCATCAACAGAACCCCGTATGACTGTGGAGATAGACGGACACGCGAAAATACCGGAATTCCTGCAAGTTTATAGTCCTTTCTTGATCGACGCTTTAGACTTGGTCGTCGATCACAGGATAACTGCTGTCGGGCTACAGTCACGGCCGCGGCGAGTTTCCGGTCGTCAGCAGAGCTGAATGTCCATTCGCCCGTGTACGTAGCAGCGAAGACTGTTGCGCGCTGGAGGCGTCCGCAATTCTAAAAAATCCCACGTGGTCTGAACGCCGCAGATCATTATGGAAGAGATCGAAGAGGTTTATCTGTAATGACAGGCAAGGCATGTTTATAAAAATCTGAAGGTAGAGGTCTACTCGAGTTTAGAAAAAAATGTCTTTACATATTATTATTAATATAATATTGTAGTTTTTATTTTCATACACTTTATATTTTTTTTTCAAGGATTGCTGGTGTTTGTAGCTTCCAGAGTTGCACGTAAATTATGGAGCTCTGGACGTAAATTAAACCAGAAGAAAAAAAAATGTATTGCTGTACATTGTGTAGCAAAACTTAACAGTTACGTTTAACACGTTTAACGTTTAATACGTTTATAAACTATTTCAAGTTGCAGTTTTTTCTATTAGTGCAATTTGAATATTTGCTGTTGGAAATTAGTTCACTTCCTTAGCTCAAAAATTACTGCCATATTGGCTTACATATACCCACAATTTAACATTCGATTAAACTAATAGTTTCATATTGAAATGAGAAATATATGTTGCAATATATTTTTTGTTAGTTTTTAAAATTTAAAATTTAATATTACGAAAGTATAAACATGAAGAGTGAAAATATTTTAGCATTATGGAATAAAAAATTAAAATCAAAATATTAATATGCAGTTTTAATTATAAGGTCAATAAAAGTAATTATTATTGACCTATAATTTCACAATATTGATAGGTACGTAAATATCATTAATTATGATACAGTCGGTATGTTAAAAGTTGATGAAATATTTCGGTATATTTATGAACTAAATATAACTTATACATTTCTATAAACCTAATCATTTTTATAGACAGAAAAAATATTGTTAATTAATGATTGAACTAAAGGTAAAAACTAAAGGAAAAAAAGTTATTATTTTTACTCACTCTTTTTTGTTATTATTAATACTATGTTTAGGACTATTTTTGAGCAATATTTGTTAAAATGAATATAATAAGATATAATTAAAATTTAATGCGATAGGTACTATTTATATTAACAAATGGTCTCATGTTTTTCAAAATGTTATTTTACTTTTCAAAATGATGATTACATCATTGCATTAGCAATCAAAAAATAGTATAATGAAAATGGTATGTTTCTAATTAGGTATATAAAAACGTATCAAGAATTATTATTTCTTTCTCTTTTAGAGAATGTTTCAATATTTTTGATTGTAAATTTTTTTAGATTCTGAGCGGAGCGATGAATGTATTGGTTTTACAATGATGTGTGTTTTTTTTTTATTTTGGGACAGTAAAAGTGCTTAGATTTTCTTCAATAGTACCTTTTCTGATAGGAAAGTGAATCTAGTTGGTACTTTGGGGGTCAAAAGTAAACATTTTCCAGTAGTTTTCAAAAGTACCGTGAAAAACAAATGGAAAATTAAGGAAAAAACGGGAATTTTTACGCAACATTGATTTTCGATAAAATCGATTTTGGTTTTTGGTGTAAGTCTAAAAAAAATGATGGTAAATACATGAAATTTTTACTGAATGTTTATATAAGCAGTTTCTATATACCATACCGTTTTCAAAATATTTTGACTTATTTTGAGCTGTTTACAGACATTTTAAATTTCCAATCTTTTTGGTTTTTTTTTTTTAAAAAATCAATAACATTTTATTTATTCGTTAAAAATACTTGAAAGCGACATACACTTACCCTCCCTTTTTTTTAAATTTAATTAATGATCCGAGTATTAATTTGATTTAAAATTCAACTTCAAACAACCATAGAATTATACTAATTGTTATTTTATCACATAATTGTTATCTTAACCTAATTTGACGGAATATGCATGTTTCTACTTTGTTACTTATATAGCTTATTGTATGATTTGTTTTGGTATTTCACCTGTTACATATGATTGTTTTCTTTACATATAGTTAATATAGTTTTAATTTTAATATCTTTAATATATTATGCATGATACAACCGTTTGTAATAAAGACAAAATTCGGTATGTTTATTACGATTTACGATGAACCCCGTGTAACTGGGGAAAGCAAAACTTCATGAGAACCATAATGCGTTGTTCAGATAAGTTGACAAACAGTTTCTAAAATTGTCGTTATTTCACGTTCGTATATTTAACGCTATATTTACTTTGAAAAGACATCCTATCCAAAAAAGAACATTACAATATTGGTTTAAGCTAAAAATAAAAATTGTCACTTGATTTTAAGTTAAAACAGTAATTAACACATTTAATACATAGGTATTTCCAACATTTTGTCACACTAAAATGGTTGTATGATATTAGTTTAGAAATGTATTGGAAGTGCCCAAAAAGATTATTGCTAAACTGTTATAAGTACACTTTGTAATCAAAATATAGGATTGAATACATTTTTGAATTAACAATAAAGTATTAATGGTACTTACCAAAATAGACTATTCTATCCGATGGTTCGAGTATAGGTATACTATATCAGTGATGTAATATCACATCCCTAACACATTTTTGAAAACATTAAATATTCATATTCCCTTTATAGTTTATGAGCACTTAACGCATTTTCCTCCCATATGTAATTGCAATATTCTTTCTTTAGGCCATCGGTTTGAATTTATTGAAAATAATTTACTTAATTTTTTCACGAAAATTAAAAATTTTGGGAAAAGAATCAGACGATCAGTCCATGACCAGGTCAAGTTCAAAAACTATATTCCACATAATATTAATAAATATTTTATAATAAACCTACAATATCATATTATAATATGAACATTGACACGTTGTATTGTTTGCCAAATTATATAAACAATACCTTTACAACTTTCTACGATATTAAAATGCATTCTATTAGGTAAAAATACGGCAAAGTCGTACCACGTCGGCCGACGTCTTTTCCAACGGAAAAACATAGTTTGGAAACTTAAGTCCGATGACCGACGGCGTCTTGAAATCGTAAAAAATAAACGAAACTCCTCAAGCGCCGCAATATAACATTCGACGGACGAATCAAAAAATCGTCCACCATTTTCAAAAACTCCAGTTCAGATGGCGTAAACCGAGCAGAACTCATAGTATTATTCTGTGCTGGAGATGAAATAACATTGTTTAGACTATCCATAATGAAATAAAATAAACTTGCACGTTAATATACGCGTATATAATAAAACGAGGTAATATAATACGATAATATATTAATATATCAAATGATAATAAAGTTAATTAATGGAAACAAACCTATACAAAATTATTTAATAACAAATTAAATTCTTATTTCAACAAAATATAATGATATACGGCTAGGTAATAAAAATAGATTCTGAGTGAACCAATGATTGGTTTTACAATGATTTGTGTTTTTTTATTTTTTTTTTATTTGTGTCCGTCATCATCTTTTAGGACAGTAAAAATGCTTAAATTTCCTTCAACAGCATTTTTTCAGATAGGAAAGTGAATCTAGTTGGTACTTTGATGGTTCAAAGCTAAAAATTTGGAACTATAAAGGAACTATAAAGGAAGTGATGGTGCAACGACAAGGGTAAGAGGAGACGCGTGGCAGTTGTATAACTGTATAAGAAATGTGACCAGAAACTATTTAACAATGGAATAAATTACTTAAATTACATAAATTTTTTAAATTTCGACCAGGCTGGCCAAAAGCCAGCTGCGACACATCAATTTGCACAGCTGCAAATTAATTACTTTTACACTTTAAATCTGAACAATGCTGGTTTTTAAATAACATTCACTTCATTATAATAATAATGTTATGTTCATATAAAAATGTATATGTATTTTATTTTTTTCTTTCTTGTTAATCAGTATATAAACTTTAGTTTCTAAATATTATTATGTTTATTAATCTCTAAGTCGTACCTAAAAGAAACGTTTAATTACATTAACAAAATGCCCTTTATTGAATAAATTTGTTTCATACTCAAATTTAAGCATCAGTTATCACAGAGAAAAAAAAATTAAAATGTTGGTTCATCTTTATATAATATTTTAGCCGGAATTTTATGAAAATGTGCCATTGTGCACAGCAGCTCCGCAAAAACCTTCAAAACAACAAATTTAGATTTGTATATTATAATTTTCTTTGGTCATACGTATTTAGTATTATTTCCTAATTTACAATTAATCATAGATTTTATTTCATCAAAATAAATTTTAGTTTTATATTCTTGAAATAATTATCGTACCTACCCGTATAATATATGCTAAAAAATCTTGATACATTCAGCTTTAACAAAAACATCAAATATCTCGTTACTATGGACATGAGTGTTTGAAAAATCTAAAATTCGTGTCTGTGTCGCATAGTAACCATTTATCAATAAACATTTCTTGCGATCATAATTTGTCATTCGTATACCTACTGTCTTACAGTTTAAACGTTTATCCGTATAATCTAGTCATTATTATTCTTCCTATAATATATTATTATTATATTACCTAATATTATGTCGATTAACGTAGCTCTTGATATTAATTCGTCCGAAATCAACATGAAGCCGAAGAACGAAATAATGCGATTGGTTTTCGACGATTTACGAAAAAATAGACCGAAACCGTTGCCAGAGAGCTGGGATTTGAGTACATTTCGTGTGCAGACAAAGTTTCTATCCATGCCTAACTTGGCCGTGATGGATAAGAATTCTTTTGCCAAAGCTCCAGAGGTTAGATGGCATTCCCTGCCAAATCTGAAATTTTTGCAGGTTACCAACGATTACCGGATACCGGAACTGTCTGAACACCGTGATTCAGAGATTTCGTTGGAGGGCACGCTATGTATATCTATACCGGATAGCTCCGTGCATTCAACTTTACCTGACCAGACGCCTGCAGAGATTGGATGGCGATCTACGTCCACCGATCTCATGGTTCCGCAGGTTTCCAGCGATATCCAGATACCAGAACCAACGGAACACCGTGATTCAGAGATTTCGATGGAGGGCACGGTATGTATATATATACCGGGTATCGCTGTGAATCCAAATTTCGCTGGCGATGCTCCTGACTTGGGATTACCGTCTGTCACGTCCAGCAAAACCGAGTTGCCGGTTTTGAATACGACGCAAGACACGGACGGAGTGCCTGAAACCGCGGAAGTCAAGCAAAGACGTCCACGCCGTTCGTTCTGGCGTAGGACGAAGAAATTCGTCACGAGATTGTTTTGTTGTTGTGGTTCTGTTGACACCATAGACCAATAGTGTATATTATAGACATTTTACGACCGCTCCTCTCAAATCGTAATCTGTACTATGTCGGCTCTTCACCACGTCTTTTGTGCCGTTTCACAGTCGTATCTCTTATAGTATCTTATTATATAACGTCATATTGTATAATCATATTCTGTGGTAATAATTTAATAATGTAATAATGTAATGTTATAATGTAATATGTAATAACAATGTAATAATATATATGTTTGTATAAAATTAATCAATGTGAAAATTGTGTGTATATTGTTCTGGTATAATATACATTCGGTTTTTTTTCAACTGGTGTAAAAATCTCATTATGATCATTTCTCAAGCTTTTTGACAAAAGAACAAAAAATGATATCAACAGGGTGCATCGAGAAAAGATCAAAAACACTGCGATAACATGCCGAGAATCATAATAAAATAACTTGGTAAGACCCTTTAATATATTATATTAGGTAATACATATAATATATTATCAATAAAAATAAAATATCCATTTTAAAAAACTTAAAATACATTTATTGTTATTATTGAAAAATAATGTCACTAAATCGTTAGGTAACAAATTTAAACAAAAAATAACTTAAAAGTAAATGCCTAAATACCAAAAAAAAAATGTAAAACACTCCAGAATCGTATATACGTTTTACGAGGGATATTTCTACATTTCTTTAGATAATATTATATGATTGAAGACCGAACCCGATTAATTGATTATAAATTATAATAATATTACGTGCAACGACCAATTTTTTCAGAAACACATGCCGGTGGGAGATAAAAAATCATAATCAGGGCTCCGAGCAAAGATGCGCCGATGATTGTCAAGGGTGTCAACTTTGACAAGTATAAAAAAGACGTGTGTGTGGTTTCCAAGGCATCGTTTACAACCAATTGTGCGGCACCCTTATTATTACACATCATACACAAAAGGTTTGGTGTGGAACACTGTCTACTGACTACTGTTCACTGTTCGTATATTATGTAGGCAGCACTGAATAATATCGTCCTAGGAGGTGGTTATCGACGATACCTATAAGAAAGTCAGTAAAAATATTAAGTTTTTAATTTAAAAAATAATACACGTTTTGTAATGCAGTTTTTTGCATATAATATATGACCATGCCTTCCCCTTTAAAACATGGTCTATATAAAATGTTATTAAATTATTAAACTTATATTGTGTTTAAATAAAACCTTATTAAAAGAATGGCGATTTTTTGTTTTGTATATTTTATTAGATAGAGAAAAAAATAATTTTCAAATAGGTGTTTAAATTTTAATGGATCAACGCAATTTATATTTTAAAAATACAGCAAGCTTAATAGTTAAATAAAATTGAATTTTTTTTCCGCACAATCTAATATAGATATTAAATAATACACTACAAGTTGAATTTATCTGTATTATTTTTATTTGTTATACTATACATATCTAATTATGATTGTTAAATCGATAATATAAATTAAATAATTTTTTCATTAATAAGTACAAAATATTAATTTAAAATTGATAAAACTAAAATATATACATTGTTAAACCTTTAAAAATTGTTTAAATTATCATTAGATATACAGCGTGTGAGTGTGTCCAAAAAGTACAGTATCACCCTTATTAGTCTTTCTATTGAAATCAATATATTTAAATTCAGTGTTTTTTACAGTAATGAGTTTGAAATTTCTGATTGAACAGCATAAGATTCAATTTCTTTATTCAAAAATGATCAAAAATTGTTTACGCAATTAAACTTATTACATTTCCAAGTTGTTGATTTTGTTGATCATGTTTCTTAAAGCAATTATAAAAATTAATCTTAAAATGTAATGAAAATTGACCAAGTTTGAGCTAGTTATTATTTTGAATTTCTAAGAAAAATAGTTACCAATGTGATTCATGCATACGGACTTAATAAAATACGATTGGCATGCTTTAATAAAAATAGCAGCGCAGATGGTTTCTTACGAAATTCAAAATAATAACTACCTTTGACTTGGTCAGTTTTAATTAAATTTTAATATTTATTTTGAGAACTGTTTTAAAAAATATCATCAACAAAACGGCTATCTTTTAAATTGAATAAAAACCTAGTTAGGTAAAAAATGTTTTGATAATTTTTGAATTTTTGAGGAAAAGACATAGTTCCTTATTCAGTCAGAATTTCTAAACTCATTACTGTTTTATTCGGTATAGAATGGTTTGTATAGGGACAGTATATTACATACTAACATCGATCGTTATTGTTCGAACACTGATGCGTTTTGCACTACCATACTTTTCGTCTAATTTCCTCCCGGCTGCGTATATCGGACGGTGCAGTTTACGAGATGGCTACACCCTCCTCTGTCGTCTAGATCCCGACTATTGGCCGTTGTTTGTGCGTAGGTACCGCTGCAGGCTGTACCACAGGTTGTACCTTAACGATTGTATTTTCCCAAAGAATAAGTCGCCTCCCTCATCGCTGCCTCACGTGGGCCACGAAGTCTGTCTTTGTGCGTACTTTTAGCGCGAAGGAGTATACGCTTCGCCACATGACAGCCGACGTAAAACCTCCTGTTTGAGCTACAGAGTGTGTCACACACCACAGTAAGTTGGTCTGGTTTTCGTTTACCCATCCAGTTGGGCATCACTCATTCGACTTATGCGCGGTCGACCGTCGCCGTCATACACCATAGGGAGGTCGGTGTTTCATCTCAAGACAATTGTCGCATTTCCAGCGGAGGATATATCTCGTGCACCGAGTTCCAACAAATGTGAAGGTTGGGTCAGTCAGGTTTTCTTTTTGCTGTATTGTATTTTGGTTATCACAACCTTGTAGTTTTCACGAGTTATTTACTGTTCCGACCAGGAATCAGATGGAGAGAAGTTGCAGAGGACAGGGACAGATGGCAAGATTTGTTTATAGCGGCATGGTCTTAAAGGCCGAAGCCAATAGAGAAGAAGAAGAAGAATTTACTGTTCCGACAGGGTTTAGTTAAGTTAAGTTAATTCTTAAGTGCACCCTTATATCAATTATAAACGATTGTTTTGTATATTTGTTATTTATTATATTATTGTGCGCTCAGCGCCATTATAAGTTCAATTTGAACTGTAATTATTGTTTTTTAGTCATCAAAATAATATAAATTATATAAAATTCTATAAACCAATCGTATAATGGTAAAATTACAGTTCTGAAGTCCCCCCTTAAATTTTACATTAAAAAGCATACGCTCCTCTGTATAGACAATACGAACAATATATAGCTCAAGTATTTATAAATTAAATTAATGAAAAATATTGATTATAACAAAATTTATTGCATTAATCAGTTCTTTCAGCCGTTAAACTTTGTATATTTTTCTTATGTATATTTGTATAGACTATATCCAACACGATTATATTTTTCCCCTTCCCAATCGGTTACATTACCCCTCTTTTTTTCCCTTCTAAAAGAAATATATTTTTTACAATATTCTGGTGTGCAATTGATTCGATTATTTCGTGGTATCCATGTCCTCCATCTGGACTCTCAGACCATTACAAATTTAAACACTCACATATACATAAATATTACTTACGTAAAATATTATACAGTCTACATATTATATTATATATAATCACATGTTATACCAATACATAGTACAATGTCCTAAGTACATACATACATATATAGGTATACAGTATTTTTTTTTTTTTTTACTCGTACATATTTTGTAGGTTCTTATATATTATATACCTACATACATACAACATGACACATGTCTAAACTAGTCATACAGCTTGGATATTAATATAAAACACTTCGTTTAGGCATAAATTAGGTACACACATACACACTTAATCACACGTACGCACACACAAAAGTTATAATTACATAAAACATGGTCGCATTTACGTAGATAAATAATTAAAATATTCCAAGCCAACCACCCTAAACAGCGTAACTGCTTTGAAAATTTTTCAGCCCCGCCATCTACACCTATCAACAAAATCAACTGATTATACTACTAGTTATATCAGGGTAGTTGTTAATATGTAAACCGTCAGTGTTCTGCATTGTGTAGAAGTATAATCAGTTGATGTTGTTGATAAGTGTGGATGGTTCATGGCGGGGGTGTAAAATGTTCAAAGTAATTAATACTTTTTAGGGTGCTTTGATTGGAATGTTTTTATTCATCTACGTAAATGTGACTATGTATTATGTAAGTATGACGTTTATGTGTGTGTGTGCGTATTAGCGGCGTGTGAGTGTGTGTGTGTAATGTATGCTTAAAAGAAGTGTTTTATATTGAAATTTTAGACGTGATATTGTATGTAGATATATAATATGTTAGTAACTACAAAATACGTAAAAATACTGTATAAATGTACTTAGGACATTGTACTATGTATTGGTATAACATGTGATTATATAATATAATATAATATGTAGACTGTATAATGTTTTACGTAAGTAATATTTATGTATATGTAAATTTGTAATGGTCTTAGAGTCCAGATGGAGGACATGGATACCACGAAATAATCGAATCAATTGCACACCAGAATATTGTAAAAAATATATTTCTTTTAGAAGAGAAAAAAAGAGGGGTAATGTAACCGATTGGGAAGGGGAAAAATATAATCGTGTTGGATATAGTCTATACAAATATACATCAGAAAAATATACAGAGTTTAACAGCTGAAAGAACTGATTAATGCAATACATTTTGTTATAATCAATATTTTTGAATTGTTTTTCATTAATTTAATTTATAAATACTTGAGCTATATATTGTCCGTATTGTCTATACAGAGGAGCGTATGCTTTTTTATGTAAAATTTAAGTGGGGGACTTCAGAATTGTCATTTTACCATTACACGACTGGTTTATAGAATTTTAAATAATTTATATTATTTAGATAACTAAAAAACAATAATTACAGTACA
>JANEHU010001810.1:0-122726 GCA_027563435.1 Nasonovia ribisnigri
GAAACCAGAAAACCAACTTTCAGGAATTCAAGGTGAGATATAATGACAAATGAAATACAACATAAAAATTGATTCATTTATTATTATTTTTTAGTTACTAGGAGTAAGCAAATTGATTTACAGAAGAAACAGTCTCAGCGATCTGTATATATTTGCCATGTGATCGGAAGCAAGGGGAGCGGCAAGTCAACAATATGTAAACGACATGTCAAAACAGCAAAAGTTGATGTAAATAAAAATATTATGTTTGATGTAGACAAATATGATTTTTTTAAAAATGTTTTAGAATTGCTTTGAAGATGCTGAGGATATAACATCAGTTAATCGTGTTCAAGTGTATGGCCAAGACAAATATTTGGTTCTAAAAGAAATCAAGCCAATTAGTGAAAATCATTTGACTAAAAAAGACATTAAATGTGATGTAGTATGTCTAGTATTTGATTCTTCGCAGAGTTGTTCATTTGAATATAGTGCACATGTATATTTAGTAAGTTTAATATTAAGTATAAATAATAAATCTGTTAGCATAATTTAATCATAATTTTTTACTGGCAGAAATATTATCAGAGCAGAAACATTCCAGTTCTGATCGTAGCAAATGACAAAGGTAGGCCCTTAATGAAACAAGACTACATATTACAACCAGATCAATTTTGCAAACAAAACAGATTATCAGCACCGTACATGTTCATAAATTCAAATGAAGGAAAAAAACTGTACTCAAATTTAGCGACAATGGCTTCCCTTCCGTTAGTATTATTATAAAGTATAAACTATACTTTTGAATTAGAATATTTACTACCTTTGGAAGGCCCATCGATATTGAAGTGTTATTAAATTTTTATTATTTTCAGACATAAATACAGTCCAAATCAGTCTAGTATTATACCAAGTTTACGAGAATCAATTTTATTCATCTGGAAAACAGGCATTGGTGTGGCCATGGTAGCTCTGTGTGGCGTTTTGGTTGGTAAATGTCTAGTGAAATCAAAAAAAGATCTGCTGAGTTAAAAACTGTAAAATAGTACAATAATGTTGTTGTTTTTAGATTTATTTTATTCCAAACATCAATATTTTGAACTTTCTTCTATTTTTTTAAAATTATCGAATTACTATTACATAGTGTTATATTTGTTTCAACTTAAATTATCATAAAAATCAAATATCGATAATTACTTATGTTTACATTTGGGTAACATCAGTTACCAATGTTTGGACACCATAAATATGTAAAAGTTTATAATATTTCCATGTGTAGAACTGTTAACCTATTATTATGATAACCTTATACAAGCTTTTATGTTTTATTAATTAGATTTTGATTGTTTTTAAATAGAATATTATGATTATAATCTTATAATCTTTATTTTATTTTGTGTTTACAGTATTGTAGTGCCTGATTCCCTCATCCAACTAATTTTTATCCATTTAATTATACACAACAATTTTAAATTCCTTGCGTAAATATTATATATAATTATGTTTTACTACTTTCTATTTTACCAAGTCAACTAGGATGAATTATATATATGTATTACCGTTACCACAGTTGCATCCAAACACTACAAAAAATTCCACTCCAAACTTGCCACCCACAACAATCCCCTTATAGCCAATCAGAGTGGAGCGAACCTACCTAATAATCCCACCCGTTAGTTAAAAAGGCGTTGGTGCAGGGATTTATTAAACCGCTGACACCAACGACGCATGAGGGTTCTGTCACTGGACAGCCTCCCTCCTCATATTATATCATTATGTAATCCTATTTGCTTATTGCACTTATGTTACAGATTGTAAATATTCTATTTTAATAAAATATATATATTTATTGAAAATAAAATAAAATATTATTTTAATTTAGGTAGAAACATTAAAAATATAACACATTAACACTAAGTTGGTTGTTATCAAATCATAAGAAAACAATACAATTATTCTTTTTGTAGTACAACTGGACAAGTTTTATGTTCTGGTTACTGAATTACCACCATATCAGATGGTTGATCACTCGATTTTGAAAAGTATTTTTTTTCATACAAATTTATAACTTTTAGTGCAATAAAATTAACAAACGTAACAAATATTTTCATAAAATACTGAGTTGGTTCAAAATGAACAAGATATTTTTAGATTCTGAGCGGAGCGATGAATGTATTGGTTTTACAATGATGTGAGTTTTTTTTTTATTATTTTTTTATTTTTTTGTCTGTCATCACGTTTTAGGACAGAAAAAATGCTTCGATTTTCTTCAATAGTACCTTTTCTGATAGGAAAGTGAATCTAGTTGGTACTTTGGGGGGTCAAAAGTCAAAATTTCCCAGTAGTTTTCATGAGCGCCTGGAAAAACAAATGAAAAATTATAGGAAAAACGGGAATTTTTACGGAAAACCAATTTTCGACAAAATCGATTTTGGTTTTTGGTATAACTCTAAAAGAAATGACCGTAGAGACATGACATTTTGACCGAATGTTTATATAAGCATTTTCTACACACCATATCATTTTCAAAATATTCTGTCTTATTTTGAGCTGTTAACGGACATTTTAAGTTTCCAATTTTTTTAGTTTTTTTTTCTATAAATGTCAATAAAATTTTATTTGTCGGGTAAAAAATCTTGAAAATTTAATAGTAGGCTTCTAATATATAGTTTCAAAGGCAGATGAAAAATATTAAAATCCGTAGTCACAATTTTTATTTATAGGTAATCAAAGTTCAAATTTTGACAAAATACGTAAAAATGACGAAAATGTGCAATTTATTTTGAGTTAGAAATTCATAAAAATTTTTCTTTTTAAATCTAAGATTTGAAAATGTAATACAAGATTCCTCATAAGTTTGCCTAATTTTATCAATAAAAAAAAGTTTATAAGCAAGTCATAATAAATTTTTATGAGCATTTTAAGTTCAAATTTGTACAAGATTAGATATTCACTCGATTTCTCATGTAGCGATTTTCTTATTTTGTTGCAATTCAAAAACAAATAACTGTAGATGCATGAAAATTTCACTGAATGTTTATATAAGCAATTTCTATACACCATCTAATTTTGAATATATTTTGACTGTTTTTCAGCTTTTTACGGACGATTTCAGTTTTCAAATTTTTTAGTTTTTTTTTCTATTAATATCAATAAAATTTTATTTGTTGGGCCAAAAATAATGAAAATTTAATACAAGGCTCCTGATATATTATTACAATAGCAATTGAAAAATATTAAAAATACATAGGCACACATTTTTTTTATAATCATTTAAAGTTCGAATTTTGACAAAATTTATCAAAATCTCGAAAATTATCAATCATTGTAATTAAACAATTATAAAATGTTCAGTTTTCTTAACTAAGGATTGAAAATTTAAAATAAAGATTCTAATAAATAGTACATACTGTATTCAAAAAATCTAAAAAATATTTAAACACAGTTATTTTTTATAGACATTTTAAGTTCAAATTTGGACGGAATTACATATTAAAATCAATTTTAACGAGTAAAAGTATATATTATAATATTTTTATAGCATCACTGATAGTTTTAGGTTAATAATTAAATAATATGAATAATATTAATTCAGCTTAGCAGCTACCGTATAATAACAATATCAATATAATTTAAAATATCCTAGACTGACATACCGTCTCCGCTCAGAATCGTTTTTCTTATACAATGATATTATATCATTGAATTCAAATTTAATACCATCCATTATAGTACAGTGATCTACTTGTAGCCTACTGTACAGCGGAGCGACATCCACTTGACCCCCTTTTTTTATTTGTTTTGAGTTAAATATTATTTCTATTATTGTACAAAGTGCAACCATTTTAAATTCTCAATGGATCAAAATTATTTTCCCCTGATGTTATAAAATTTTATACATGTTTCTTCATAATTTGTTGTAGTTGGAATTAAAAATAATAGTCGAACATTTTCCCACAAATATATTTTTCAAACATCTGAAGTTTAAATTTTGACTCAATTGAATATTCACATGGGAAATAATGATTTCTTATCAACCGATCTTCTTATTTTCTTGTAACTCAAAAACGAATAACTGTAAATTGTAATTACTTAACATTTTCCTCAAATGTTTATATTATCAATTATTAAAAATTGGCTAATTTTCTAAAAAATTTTACTTTTTTGTCATTTATTGACATGATATTTTATATTTTTTTACTTTGGGTCAAAAATATTGAACATTTAATACAAGGTGTCAAAGTTTATCCCATGAGTATTAAGTAGGTATACTATTCATACTGTAACCAAAAAAACTAAAAAATATAATATGTACACAATTTTTTTTTATAGACTTTTTCCGTAAAAAATTTAACAAAATTAAATATATTATGCCTTTACCGATTTTAGATTTTTTTTTCTAAATTAAAAATATTGATGGCTTCGTGGGTATTTGAAACTCTTAAGGGAGCTGCAGACGGTTTTGTCAAAAGTCAAAACTAATGTAGATTTGACCAATCCAACACATTAATATTGTTTGTTATAACGTTTTTCAATATGTTTAAATTTTTTATCATAAAATAAATCTTAAAGGGGCTGGAGCCTGGAGGGGGCTCACATTTTTATCTATTCCTTAAACAAGAGTCAAAACGAATAACGATAACAGAATACGACAAATTTGTTATTAACGTGTTGTGTTATTGTGTACTAGTGTACAAAAATAGCTTTTGCCCGTTCGATAGATGGGTAATAGCCAACGGGTGACGCCAAGCGATTACCGAAAATGAGTGTAGCAATATGTGGGTAGGTATTAAAAACATACACTTTGGTAGTAAACTGTATATTATTATTATGAATTATTATAAGAGGTTTATTTGACATAGATAATTGATTGTAATGTTAAATGTCGTCAGCAGATTTATCATCAATTTTTTTTATGTGATTTATGCAATGTACAGCCTTTAACGAAAAAAGTAATAGACAAATCTGAGGCCCCTAAATAAACTCCAACTATGGCCCCCCCTGGCCTCCTCCTTAAACCGGGCTTGTAATAAATTATAAAAATATAATACTTTTATTTCTATACTGCATAGTGATTATTTTAAAATTGTCTAAAAAAGCCAAAAACACTGAAATATGCAATAAAATAAGCAAAAAATGGGTAAATGTCGAAATATGCAAAATATGCACCATAAAAGTTACATAGTTAAAATTGTCATAAAACAAATTCTGTGTTCAGTATTACTTAGTATTCTGAGCCAGTATTATCATCTCTGGTTAAATTTAACGGACATCTAACATGCAGAATTCAGCCGGAAATTAAATTTGTTATCAGCGGTTAGTGTAATCGGAGTGTAACCGATGATTGAGATATTAGCCCTTAGCATATCATACAATCAACTAGAAGAAATAATATGCAAATGCATACAAATCTAATAATAAGTTAAGTTATGAGAAAATGATCCAACTTCTATGACGTAATCTATATGAATATTCCAAATAATATAAATTATAATATTGTTTACCAATTCACTGACCACATTCATAGATGTACATAATACATTTTATTTTCAAATTGTACATCAATATAAACTTCTATATATATTATATTATAATGTACCTAATTATTAAATTTATTAAATTAATATTTACAGTTTACAGGTATATTTATGCATACATTTCATTGAGTTAATCTTGAACATTTAATGTTTAATAGTTTACATAGAGTTGAGTATCAACTGAATAAGTTTAGTTTTTTAATATTAAATATAAATATGAGTAAGTAAATAAAAATTAAAAAAACCACATAATATAAGCTAAAAAGAAATTACATTTTTTACCATAATACTGTATAAATAGTTCGGTGGATTATGTTAAGAATTATGTTTATTCTATAGAATAATAATACCATGGTCTCTTTGAAGTCTTCGTTTTGCAGTTGTAGACACTACACCCATTATATCTGATGGCGTTGGTAGACCGCTTACAATATTGCCACTTTGTTGATAAAACAATTCTCGGCTACCACATTTGTTTCCATAAACAATATTATCATCATTCCTGTAACAATAAATGTATGTACCTAGTGTTAACAAAAAATATAATAAAGGTTCAATGATCTACCTGATGATTATATCGAGGACTGAAGGTTTTTTTTGGAAAGTATCGTGTATAGAAGTGGCTAAAATTGTTTGTGAACCTAACCAGTTACCATGCTTGTCAATCATACCAGCATTGGCCGTGTCCATTACCATGTAGCCATAAGTTTCATCAGTACCTTGTAAATTATATGCATCCGGGACATTTGTGATTGTGTTATTTATAGAGTGTTCTAAGTCTCCAAGATTGTTGAAACTTAAATTCCACTAAAAAAAAAAAAAATACATCTAGCTGTTATTATTATAAATACTAATACTTACTAATAGATGAATAAGCTCAGCATCATTTTCTGCTTCTTTTTCTAATAACACCATTATTGAAGTATTTTGAAAACCAGCAACAAATAACAACAGTTTTTGATGGCTGGCTGTATTAGTTTGCGGTTGAAAACTTGTTGGAGTTCTACACATGTTCTCTGTAGGCGTGGCAAAATTATATGATTCTGCCATGCTAAGTTTAGCCATCAAAGGTGTCATTATATCTTCTTTAAGCGCAGGTTTCCTATCTAAATTATAATTTTATTTCGATGTGGATTTAGGTTATAAATAATAAAATTCAAAATTTACCAAGTGCTTGTAAATTCAATGGTATGGAAGTTGGTCGAACTGGTTTTTTTGATTTTAATATTTTTTCTAAATCAATAAATATTATTTTTAACAAAATATAATTAACATTATGTAAAAAAAAATTAAATTGAACCTTTTTCAGTCTGTACTTTAAGATCAAGATCAGTATAATGTTGAGATAGTTGTTTGTCATAAAGTGCTTTTGAAACAGCAAAGTCGTCATCACGCAATAATGGGAAATATGGGTCACATAATGTTCTATATTTGTCACTATGTTTGGAATTGTCATAATTTATTGTTTTAGGCAATAATCTAAGACTCTGATACCTTGTTGTGTCTTTTCTGGAACAAAAAATTTTAATTTCATAAACAACACAATATAAGGAAAATTAAATGTTATACCTTAAAGTAACGAGTTTTGAAAAATTTGGCATTTCATTTAGAGATGATTCTAGAGAAGTACATTTTCCAGCATTAGATTTGTCTAATCTCTTTTCTGCTTTGATAATAGATTCCTTCACAATATCTGGCATACTACAGATTGATCCACTGTTACTATCTGGGGTATCTTCCTCTTCTACTGTGAACATATTTTTATTTTCTGGATTTTTGTCATTTTTTGGACAGTCTTGTGACTTGTCTGCCATCTGCATTAGTTGGTATAAGATTTTATAAAATTTAAATCATTAATTTGCAAAATTATATTATATAAATACCTTATTTTTTTGCCGCCATTTTGATGTTTTCTTCACGGATTGTTTCAGTGAGGTAGCTGTTTTTCTTATTTGTAATACTTGTTCTCTATCCACGAAAATGTATAAGAGTTGGGTACCTAATGGTAAATGAAAGCTTCCCTTTACATTTTCAGCTGGTATCTATAATAAATGAATCTATTTTAGATAATTGTTATGTAATTACTGATAATAAAAATGACAAATAAAGTTGTAAGTATTAGGCAGCTAAAAATTTGTATTAAAAATAATTATATGATAAAATTAAATTAAAATATTTTATGTTTAAGTGCCAACCTTATTACAGAAAGGATTTGTCAGTTGGATTAATTTGGATAGTTCAAATCCAAATTGAGTAACTACAATTCTAGAAATCAAAATAGAATTAGACAATTTACAATTTTCAAATGACAAATCACATACTTATTTTGATGTAATAACATTCCACCTAAAACCTTGTTTTTTTCTTGCATACTTTCAAGTATTTGCATTGCTTCCAAAAGAATATTTCCACCACTCTGAAAAAATATAAGACAAATAAAGACATAAAAATCAAAATATTACCATTACAGACATTACCTTGGGAAATTTAAATACCGCTGTGGTACTAAACATATTTGAAGAAGTTAGCAGAAGTGAAAGATATGATGAAATTACTGTATTTAACTGTTCGCTTAGGGTTTTATGATCTAAGATTTCAGTTATATTAAAGTGAAATGTAACTAAAATATTGTACAAAGTATTGGCTCGGTTTTGCAGAACACTGTCGGGAATATTTCGATCTGTTCCAACACACTGTAACAGAAAAAGTTTAAGAAAAAATGCATATAATAAATAACTATAACCATTTTCATTTTAAAAAGTACTTATACCAACATAGTTATAAGTTATAGTACAATGATCTTAAGAAAAAATAATAGATATTATCTATAGTTAAGTAAGTAATCACTAATTACCAATGTCGAAGAACCAAATTGGCGAATAGCAAACTTTCCAGAACGTAATGCTAATACTGAAGGAGAAGAAAAAACTGAAGAAGAAAACTTGACGATTCCCATTAGTTGGCCACTTAAAGCAAGCTTTTGCGAAGAGCTTACCCATGGGGGATGAAAGTATAAAATAGAATTTTGTGGATCATCAGCTTCGGTAGTACAGAATCGTGGGTCGTAAACAAATACAATTAAAAGTTCTCTGAAACATAATTAAATCAAAACTATTACAACCAAAAAAACAATTTAAGTGTATTATTTGAAAAATGTTTCCAAACATAATATTAAATAAAATGTTAAGACATTTTAAAGATATATTTTCTGTGTGGACTAAAACATTTAAAATTTCACTTGAGTACTTTGAACTAATGGTATTCACAACCACCATTGGATGGGCAGGGTATCCAGAATTAAAGGACTTCTAACATTTAATTACAGTTACAGCTACTGTAAGGTTTAATAATTTTATTCAATTTTATTTTATTCTAATGTTTGTACTAATTTCTCATTATTACATAAAAATAAAATGATGGCCAATCTGGGCCTGTACAAAACCTACAACAACTACATCATGTAAATACAATAATTTTAGATCAATTATATCCTTAAAAATCCACCAGTTACCTACATGGATTTTACCAACATTATATATATTTTGATTTTCTCCTGGGCCTTATTAATCAGTTTAGGAATACCTAATGTAAGAATATATTTTGTATAATATATTATTTAGAGCTGAGAGGTAAAACAAAAAATTTTACAGATTATAAATCTTTGCTGTATATAAATGATTGATGAATGTGTTAAAGGTGGTCGATGCTTCTATTTTACTAACAACATTTTTATCATGCGGTAGTGCAAATATTATGCTTACCTCGACATGGCGCCAGACAAAGTTCTGGACACTTATTACGAGCAAACAATTTGGTAAGACACTTTGACGAAAGTTAACCGAGCGATCTAGTTTACAAGCTCAACACCAGTGGTACACTGTTCGCCGGATACCATGATCACGACGACGACAGAATTTCACGGAATCTTTAAGGAATATTAATCGGCGTTACGTAACCTGTGACGCCACTGGCGTCTAAGGATGCTGCGAGACATTCACACGTCGGTCGCCTAAAAAATAACAACGGGTGAGGAATAGTGGCGATCTAGTGATTAGTTGGATGGTATTTGAATGAAAAGTGAAAACGACAATATAATATTATTATTACTGTCCATTGTATATTTGTATAATATTATACAATCCTCAACAACATAATTTAAAAAATGAATAATAAATAATAATATCAGTATTTATTTACTATTTAGTATTCTGTAATATCACAGAATAGATCAGAAGATCACTGTTTTGAGATAATAATAAAGATAACAATCACGGCCTGGATTATTGATTGTACACAATTATTGATATATTATAATACATCTGTCACAGATATAATATAATAATAATATAATCTGTGTTGTTTGTAAATCGGGCCCTATACACCATAGACGTATATTATATTATATGTTTATGCTAAACAGCTAAACACAAACGACTTTAATGTGTCAATAATTATTCATCAAAACCATTTAAATTATAATTGAACACGTCTTCAAAATCATCAATATACGGTCAATAATATAAGATATTCATTGATCATTAATGATAAATAGATCAATTACCCAGGTACCCATACTCGGTATCCAAAGTCCTTAATCATGGTTTATACCAGGCACTGATACTGATATCCGTGGTTTATACCAAATGATAATGATTGCAGGCAAATAGAGTAGGGATAATATTCTGACCACAACGCGGTCGGTGGTTGAGTCGCGCCGCTCGCCGTTGCCGCCGCCGCCGAACCGTTGTTTCAAGTTCCGCCCGTCGCGACGACCGTTTCGCGTTTCTGCGCTTGCGCGCGCACGTCCGTGTGCGTGTTTAGTACACAATACACATACGTTCTGCAGTACACAGTGACTGTACCGAGTGTGCCGGAGGACCGCATTCTTTGGCCGACCGCTGGAACGTTATATATATGATATTATTTTATTACGTCCGCTGCGCCACCCGTGTCGTCACCGTCCCGTCATCTGTTGTTATTGTGCTGCCGACGTTTTTATCGGCCCGTTAGTGTTGTTGTTATTATTAATATTTTTGTTTTTATTTATTACACACGTTTCGGTTTAATTGATAAACGCACCGGCGCGTTCTGATTTGCTACGATCGTCCAAAAACCGTTAGATCGCTCAAACGGCCGTTGCGCGCGAGATGGCATTTGAAACGCTGCAACAGGTGTCCGCCGTCGCCGGCCTTTGTGGCGAGACATCCCGAAACAACCGACTAGCGTGCCGCAATTCCGACAGTGGGTAGGACGTGAAAAGGTGTTGTACTTACGTGCGCGTGGTCGACGAATTTTTCTTTTTCGTTACGATTGTTGTTTAGTGTAAATTCGGTTTGTTTCGTCGTTCGATTGATACTATTTTCCCGTGCGCCCGACCCGCGATGGAAGAAGAAGAAAGAAATGACCGCCTATCTTGCGCACAGAGGACTTATGCGTTTGCCGTTATCATTGTCATACTGCTGTCCACCATTACTCGTTGTGAATGCCGTAAGTGTAGTACCTAGTTCTCTCTATAATGACCACATCCCAACACAACAGGTAGTTAACGTTTGTCGTTTTATGTTTACAGAGTCCTATCAGGCCCCTCGGTTCATAACGCAGCCAACATCAACTAAAAATGTGATTGGTGAAGGACAGACCAAAATAATTCAATGTCAAGCTCTTGGTTAGTAATGAAACATTTTTTTTTTTAGAAATACCTAGTACCTAATTATTATAAAATAAAATTCAACTGTTATGATTGGCTCCCGTTCGTTGGTACTTACTAGCTATAGTCCAAGGAATGGCTTATAAGTTCATCATAAAATAAATTAACTAGGTATATTCATAAGTTGTATACTCCATCCCCTCATTCCTCTCTAGTCACTATGCAAACAGGGATGCAAACCAATTATTTGCTGCACAGAATTTACCATAATATTTTCAATAAAGATTTCTACCTACCTAGTAAGTTAAGAAAACAGTTTAAAATACCTACCAGTAGAACTACTTACCTACCTTTAAACTAACTTATGGTTCTATTGTTTTATTTGTTGACAATATTTTTTCCCAGGAACTTACATGGTTTTAAATGTTCAAATAAGTATTAGATGGTTTAATAGTCATTCCAAATAATTTACTTTGTTGAACATGATGACCAAAAGAAATATTTTATAGCCTCAATGGCCAATTTAAAGTTTTTATCCCAAAAATGATACTCATAGGTTTGCTGAACACTATAGTTGCATATTCAGTTAATCATGCACAATTTTTAGTAACCAGTTAGGTATACCTATAATATATACCTACACATTTTTAAAATTTAATTTTCATTCAATACCTATTATATTAGGTAGGTACCAATATTTTTATATTGTTATATATAATAGGTAGGTACATTATTATTGTTAGTTATTTCAAATGTATAAATGGTATTATCTTTTTATTAACTATAGGTACACCGTAATGAAATAATTAAAATCATTAGGTAATTTGATAATTTTTAAAATTTTACTCAGTAATTATCAAGAATAATTACTGTTATTTATGTTTTACCTTTTAACTACCTAGTAATTATCTATAATATGCTATAAACCAAAATAGCAAATTGCAAAAAAATGTGGACAAGTAGGTACTGCTCTGTTGTACATTAGGTGTCGTATGGGTCACTGCAAAATTGGGTGTGTTAAATTTTAATTAAATGAAATATCATTGTACCTATACGAAAAACAATTTTGAGCATTGCTGGTCTGTCTATATTGGGTAGGTACTAATATTGTTATCAAAGTAGTTTATTTTCTCAATAGTTAGAGTAGGTTGAATTAATTTTCATTTTCAAAATGTCATTGTTTGTACAAAATTTAATAATATATAGGTACCTTAAATATAAAACATTATATTACCTATGTCAAATATTTTAAGTACCATGAATAATATTTCTAAATCGCAACAAAATAACTAAATTTGTTATTCTTTGTTAAAATGTCATCATTTTGTACAGAAAATGCTAATACATATAAACATTTGGTAAAAATATCAAGTTATCTACGGTTAATTGTTTATGAGTTACAAAAAAAAAATATCGGTTTTATCAAAAATGGATATTTTGAAAAAATGTCTGTTTTGCCTTAAAAATTGTTTTGTTTTTCTCGATTATTTTGTATAGTACTAGGAATGTTTAAGTGCCAATCAATATACCAGCTAGATCCATTTTGCTATCAAAAACTAGTCACAAAGTTAAAAATCAAAGCTTTTTACTACACAAAAAGGTGAAAACAGTCACAAAAAAAGAAAAATCAAAGAAGTATGCACTGTTATTAATTAAAAAGTATATCTACATTAATCATTCATTACGCTCAGAATCTAAAATAATAAATTCGCGATTTTGACAAATTTTCAAAATCATCAAAATTTAAAATTTATACCCTAATAAGTAGAGTATTAGGTATATAATGTAATGAATTTTTAATTATAAAACAGTTTGAAAAATTTCGTGATTTTGACGAATTTCATCTGAATTTGAAATTGTATAGCTATGTATTTATTATTGATTATTTTTTTTTTTACATATGGGGATCTTCGTATTAAATTGTTAAATTCTTTACTGGAACAAAAATGTTAGCACACCCATTTAAATCTGGTAAAAACTAATAAAAGTAATAATTTTAAAATGTTTATAAATAGCTCAAAAATATCCAAAATATTTTTAAATTACAAGTAAAAACAGAATCAATTTTGTTAAAAACTGCTTTTGCTTAAATATTCCCATTTTTTTTTATGTTTTTCCTTATAGTTTTGAAAAAAGTACTGGAATTTTCTTCTTTTGATTTCCTTAAGTCCTTAACATATAAAATGTTAATTATTGAAATTGTTAAAGTTTTGATAGGTACCTAACACGTAATATAATTAGGACGAAAAAAAAACTTAGTTTTTAAATTCGTTTCCCCTAGTAAAAAAATGTGTTTAAACACAAAATTAAATAAATGACAGTACCTATGGTTTTTAGATATTGTATATCTTTGAATTGCAAAATAAGATTAATAATTATTATCAAATTCAATCTATCATTTGGACTTAAATCAACTTTTTAAATTATAAACACTAATTATACAAAATTTTCTACAAAACTAATGTAATTCATTTTTTTTCTTTTAAATCTAAAATTTAAATAACTATAATTATTATTGTGTATACGGACAATTTATGTAGATAGGTATTTATATTACACCGCTAAGCAAGATGTGTACTGTTTGATACTTACAGACTTGACTTTTAAATTTAACTTTTGAAATTTCAAAATTATTAACATTAAGTAGGTGTAGGTCCATACCTATAGTTACTAATACAATTTATATAACCTTAATTAAAAATAATGTATTTAAAATGTTTAAATTATTGAACATTTTTATTTATTTATACATATTACCATTGATACGTACATGTTTATTACCTATACGTAATAAATATAATTTATTATGACACAAATATTTTAAATTAAAATTGTTTTGACATTAGTTTCCACGTAAATAAATTGTAAAGGTACCTCTGATTTAATTATATAATTATATTATGTTTACTGACTATTACGTATTCTACCTGCAAAGTATCTATATAAATGTTTCAAGAGTTATAAAATTGAAATAATTTAAAGTATGTAAATAATTATTTGAAACAACATAAGCTGCTACTTGCATAAGCTTATAAATAATAATTATACACCTATTACCTATCACAATACTATAAATTCGTACAGTATATGTAATTCAACCCGTATTATATCATTGTTCAATAATAATTAATAAGGTTTCCGGAGGAAGTATTTAGGGGAACTTTTTGCAGTTCAATATTTTCTATCACTTGAATGGTTTGAAAGAAACAATAGCTACATAATATATGTTAGATCAATAATATTAGTTTAAAAATATTTCTTTTAACTCTTGTTTGTGAACTTGTGTAAAATCGTGGATTGCAATTTATTAATGTTATAAATAATTTAAGTTATTTAGACTTAGTTCTATTACTGAGATTTAAGAATCCGCATCCGCATGTGTTATCTCCGTCTTACACACGGACGACATAGCAAATTTTCGTTTGCCAGTTTCAATAGTGTGCTGTTACTTTTTATCTGTTATCAAACTTTTGGGTTACAAAAATATCTGTGTTCTATGAGCATTTTAAAATATTAAAGTTCTGCACACTCATAACTCACTTCAAAATTAAAATATCGTAAAAAACAACAAGAGAACACATATAATGTTATTACCTAAAAGTTTGATTATAGGTCAATTCACTCTAATATCAAAACTAACAGCACACAATTGAAACTGGCGAACGAAAATTTACTATGTCGTCCGTGTGTAAGACGGAGACAACACATGCGGGTGCGACGTCCTCTTAATTAGAAAATTTTATTGAGTCCATTAGTCCTGAGTCCTGACACAATATCTGGCGTCTACAATTATTTCATATTATTCTATGACTATCGGGGATATAATTGGAATAAGCGCCAAAAATATGTACACTTCAGTTGGTGAACGCCCATGGGAGGAATCCATGAACCTAAGGTGGGGTTCAGAAATTCTTTGGAGTTTTGTAGGGGCATAAACAAAAACACTTTTTTATGCATCTGATATGTCTTAAGTATATTTGTATTTTATTATATTATACAATGTTTTGTATAGATTGTAAAAACAAAAAACTTATAATTATAACCCTTATTATTACTACCTATACCTAATCGTTTTATAAAATATGTTTGCTTGTAGCTCGTTATAATTTTTTATGATTATGGTTCTTAAATCTATTACCTACAGTAAATTATGCAAACATATAGTTAGGTAATTTGTGGTAACAATTAATAATATTTATTAAGAGGACGCTACACAGGCAGTTGTCTCCATCTAGTTACAAGTGCGTATATAACACAGCAAATTTACGGTCAGCAGATCATGTTTAGCTATGTTAGTTTAAAAATTAGAGTGAATCAACCTTTTATGAAATTTGATGGTAAGAATATTATCAGTGTTTATATGTTAGTTTTTTACGATTGTTCAATTTTTTAGCAAGTTATGTGTGTATATACATATATTATAGCGTACATTGACTCACTTAAAAAAATGAATTATCGTACAAAATCTTCATACAAACACAGATAATGTTCTTACTATCAAGTTTCAAAATAGGTTGATTCATTCAAATTTTTAAAGTAAGGGAGCTAAACGGGATCTACTGAGCGTAAATTGACTATGCACTTGTAAAACGGAGACAACAAATATCTGTGTAACGTCCTCTTAAGTACAGTAATAATAATTTAATTTTTGAATTAAAATTAAAATCTTTCATACATTTCTCAATATTAATAAGGTTATTTTGTTCATTTTTATTCAAATGTCAATATTATAATTTGTAAGGTTAGTCATGAGTACTCATGACTCATGAGTCATTGTCAGTCATTGTTGTGTCTTTGGGTTTTAGAAAAATGTTGACTCATTAACCGCTGGGCTGCATCCCAATACTTAAACCAATATTTTCATATCGTAGGTGGCTCTAAATGCTAACGTTGTTGATAAAGTTTTGTTTGTCTAATAGATTTCTGTTTTACGTCCGCGGACAGTCGTACGACAAATTGTTGTATTGGTACTCGATTACGCGTTACAATGCAGGTAGTACCAGCCAGGTACGCTGCGATATCGTCAAAATCTTTACCTATTTTCAATCGAATATTGCTGATGTACAGGGGTCAGGGGTGGCAATGGTTTGTCAGTGGGAAGAAATACCTTAATTTTCGCTTCCTTTAGCTATTGCCCTGAAGGTACATTTGCCAATTAAATGATATATTTTTTCACTGTAATCGGTAAAAAACCAATTAAAAATAAGAACAATTTTTAAAAATTAAAAAATATATCTATTAATTGATTGGTTGTTCTTTTTTTCCGAGATTCTTTTTTCACGTGTTTATTTTAAGATAAACATATTTTGTTTTATTAAAAAAATGTATTGATAGCGGAAATTCATCATAAACTTTTATTATATTCTACTTATAGGTACTTTACATGATAAATCTTTAAAATATATATGTAATTTTTGAGAAAACAAAATATTGTTTGTTATGAGTATTATGACCTAGGAGAATATTCATTTTTCCAGATTGAATTTAAATAAACTCGACATTTAACATACAATTTTACAAAATATAATATAGGTTCTGGAATCAAAATACTTAAAGTCTAGAGATGTGATAATAATACGTTTCACCAAATAGCTCATCCATAATATAAATATATATATTATACATATAGTAATAATGAGGTTAAGGTCAAGTCGTTAGACTGCCTGCAGCAGCGAGTATTACTTTTGTTATTAGTTTTTTTTATTAGGTATAATAGGTATATATTGAGTTTAATTGATGAGTGGCATGTTCTGTAGTCAGTCGACTCCTGTTTCAGAAAACAATATAGGGTAAAAATGTATGGTGTAGTATCCCCCCCCCTACAAATTTGTCATCTGATGTACTGCAAAGTGGTCATTTATCCCCTATTCTACAATACTCTTTATTTATTAATAGTGCTAAGTGCTAATCGGGTTTTACGTAATTCTCTGCTTCTGGTGTTTGCCGATGATTTGTAAAAATCCTTCGTATTAATTTAATAAAAAAATAATTTAATTTATTAATTTATGTCCTCCTTCAGAATGACTTAACAGACTATAGTGTCCTGGGCAAAGACCTTAGGTTCATAGTTTAATGTTTCTAAATGTCATTCCATGGCATTTAGGTACCCGTGCCAAAAACCCATTTAAATTTTCGGTCTTCATCAATAGTAATTCTATTTCGCCACTTGGTAGTTCAGTCCTTGACCTAGGTTTCATCCTTACTCCTACACTTAGTCCTAATCTACACATTGAAGGCGCTCAAAACTTAAGATTTTATTAAGTGAGTAGCATATATGTTAAAACTGTAATTTGTGCCTTTAAAGGCTTTATATTTTGCATTTGTCAGATTAATATTAGAATATTGATCTTTTATGTATCCTAATGCAGTCAGTACAAATACAGTTTTCTAGTCAACTTTAAAGAGCTAAACGTAATTTCTTGAAATGTGTCATCTTTGTTCTCAATATTTATGGTTCCCAAGAGGTTAATATTACACTCCAGTGTTAGCACATATGAGGTTAGTTTCTTTAGCTGATCATAGGCACGAAGCTAATTTAATTTTTATTAAAAATATACTTATAATGGAAAAATTTATTCCAAATTAGTTAAAGCATTCTCTCTCACCACGCGTCGTTCTGTCCCATTCCACATCACCACGTTTCATTCATTATTATGTGAACAAAAAAATAAGAACCAACCACTCCGTCAATGTATGCTTCAATCAGATTTAGCTCCTCTTATCTTTCTTAATATAAAATTTTCTTTCGACTATTTTATATTTATAATATATTTATTTACCTTCATTTCTATTGTACTAGGTACTTGTTGTTAGTTAAAACAGATACATGGCGCTTATTGAAAATAAATAATAGTAAAAATTAGTAATTACCAATTTTCAAGGTGTAGGTATAATATATTACACATTTTAAAGTATATCAGTACTTTAATATCTTTATGCCTTGTAATTATATAATTAATAAACTCATTATACATTGTTCATTATTGCAGTATGTTACACTCCGTGAAAAATGTATTATACAATGTATTTTTTAACGTTTTGGAGCTTATGTCATGTATAGACTTTTAAATTCAAATTATCAATATTTGATATAAACTATGCAATACTTCGACGAATAATAACTGTACAATTATTATATCTTATTTTAACCGTGTGAATAATGTCAATGTTAACAATACCACATCAATTTTGATATGCTATATGAGTATATGACCACGAAAGAATAGTGGTAGAAGTTTAGATGTTATGATTCTATAATCCATAACCATAGCTGTGGTAGAGTTATGACTTATGAGCTCGCTTATGAGTTATGACCAACCAGCTTATTGACCGTTATCTAATGACGAATTTAAGAAATTATGAGAATTTCTCACCTGCAATAAATAATTGTCGTCTCTGTCTTACATGCAGCGTGTAACAACAGCGTCTTCAACAGATGTACGTTCAGCAGTTCACTTTTAGTTTAGTTTATTGTATAATAGTGCTGAGAGAGTCGAAATATTGTCAAATGTATAGGCTTCTTTAAAGGTAACAATATTATCTGTGATCTTAGGAGTTTTTTTTTTTAAAATTAAAATATAAAATTATATAAAATATGTCATTGATTAGATAATATTCTTACTTCTAAATTTGGTAATAGGTCAATTCACTCTAAAATTAAACATAACACAGTTAACACATGAGTTATTCAGCATGTACAATTTGGTATGTTATGCGTTTGTAAGACGGAGACAAGGCAATGGGTATGGCGTCTTCTTGAGTAAAAAATATTTTAAGAGAATTACTGAAAGAAGAGAATGTTGCTTCTTTAAAATAGTTGAATAGGTTGATTTAATCTAATAGTAAAATTGCCGGTAACGAAATTAAACATAAATTTGCTACGTATAACGCTTAACAAATGCTATAGTGTCCTCTATCGGAGAAAAATGAAGATCAATTCAAAAAATTATTAGTATTTTTATTTATCAATTTATTCAATAAACTCATT
The DNA here is from genome assembly GCA_027563435.1 of Nasonovia ribisnigri. NCBI lineage: Eukaryota > Metazoa > Arthropoda > Insecta > Hemiptera > Aphididae > Nasonovia > Nasonovia ribisnigri. The sequence goes on from JANEHU010001810.1 coordinate 19,151, forward strand.
TTGTTATGAACGATATTTTCCACTCTTTAAACACCAGCATTGAAACAGTCAGGTCCATCATACTAATAGGTATTTGATGTAAGTATAACTAAAAAAATAAATTCTAACTGGGCTGCTGATGTGTTACTATTGTATTGGTTATAACGTATAGTATGTATTTTCATGGGTAGTTTGTTATTTGTTTTACTATTAACTCGTATTATATACGTTAGTTCTATAATTCGTGATACGTATCGTAAATTTATACGATTAGTTTATTATATAACCATAAGTATAGGTTAAATATTTTAAAACGAATCTACACCACGGGAAACAATAAACATATATGATAATCTATATTCTATAGCATTAAATCCTTTCTTTTTTTCGCCATAAGTAATTATACTCTTTACTTACTGGCCACCTGTGTATTCTGTAATTACTACCTATATATCCTGTAGGTACTTCTATAAAACAAAAATAACGACGAAAACTAGTCACGCCACCGACTATGTTTCTTAACTTGAACAGAGTATAAGCACCATTTTTGTCAGATATAATATACATAAATACAATAGGTAATGATGTATATAAACATTAAACATACCTATTAGATTGATATTATTCTATCTACAACTATTCTATCTTTAACATTCATCTGTCTAATATCTAAATATTATAGGTAAAATTTATAATTACATGATTTTTAATAATGAGAATCATTTATATGTTTTCATGATTTATTGATTTGATGATTTTTAAATTTTTGTGTAGATATTAAACCATGTTTTCTTATGAGGTACTATTTGTATTGTATACATTTCAATTTTGATTGGATGTTGTAAGAGGAGTTAAAATAATTTTAATATTATCATTAAAATATTTTTAACGTAGCTGTAAGTAATTGATACCAAATTTAGCGGTCAAGGAAAATCTGAACATTTATTATATTTATTCATAAATATTATTATTATTATTTTTTATATTCTGGTCTCAATAACAGTTATTAGGTATACTTTAGTGGTTTTATCAGGTCTTTTAAATTTTGTGCGTGTGATATCCGAGGTTTAAAAAACAGTAGATATAAATCATCCGATTATACGTTCGGGCTCTTGATCACGATCGTTGACGATGTAAACCACGGGTAGAGGATTTTGCTTTCCTAAAACAATGGCGTCACATTGTAACTTAATATCCACAGGCCACTTCACTTATTTACTTAACAGGAAGAACCAAAGCCCCTCTTCAAAAATTTGTCAGCGCGTCTTTTTTTTTCCCACCCGACCCTCGGTCGGTATTTCCTGCCCGTCTGTCAAGCCGGTGGTTCAGTCTAACGTATATAGTTTATCTTTCTTGTGTTACTTATAAAAACACATTGCCACCGTCGATCGCATTTCTTGGATATATTATAGAGTAGTATTTTTCTTTAATAATTATTACGTTACTCACGTAGTCGTCCTGCGTCTATCATCCATCAAGGTATTTTTATACATACTCGTCTGCAGTTATAATAAATGTTATACGAGTACATTACAGTATTACACGTTACACACTAACCGCGCTAACTAAGGAGGCGTACAGAGTACTAAGTACACAGGCGTATTATTATAGTTTTAACATTATTATTCTATTGTATTAATTATTACTTGATTAGTGTTATGGATGAAATATACTTTGTGCTGATAATCTAAAATATATATTTATTAAACTACTTATGCTGATTTAATTTAAAATTAGTAACTTACATTAGTATATAAAAATTACAGATATCTATTAATTATTCATGAATTATCCACCTGTGATGGATTCCGGTACTATGATATAACTTAATTCACGAAAGTTAACAATCTGTTGATAAAATATTTATGCTAACCTATCACGTATTATATAATTTTAATATAACTTAAATGACATTATTATTCTTAAAAAAAAGTCTTCGGTAGAAATAAACTTAATGTAGGTACTTATAACGCCCCCGATTCATTAAACCTATAGCCTTTAAATGTAGCATATTTTTAGATAAAATAAATAAATAAAATATCGGTCTATGATACTGATGCGAGGTTAGGTTTCTAAATTTGGTTTTTATAAATTGAAAAATTGTTCAGAATTAAATTTGAAATATTTGAATTTACATGTTACAGAACGAGTGTTTAATTAAAACCCAAGACCCTTAGGCATAAATTTATAAATCTTATAAAACAACTTTTATCTTCTGAAATGATTTATTAAATTCATGAATACGTGGCATGTCTGTACCACCGATCATTTGCATGTTCTGTTAAGTGTTAAAAATAGTTTTTAACTAAACAATTCTACATATTATAACTTGATTGTTTTTATGTGCTATTATGTATGATTATCGGCCAGGTTAATTGCGAGGTTTTATTCTGAGCGTGGGATATACGAGGTATCCTTGACAATTAAATTGAACTCTTAGCATGGGAAATTTTGTTGTTCAAGACCCAACACGTTAGAAAAAATACATCAGCTGATACAAACAATGTACATTTTTTGAATAATAATAATAATAAAAATAATAATATGAATATAGTATTTTTCAAACATTAATATTTTTTTATTTTATTTTGATTATATTATTTAGTAAAATTGCAATGTTTTTAAATAATTATTAGGTACAGTATTATTTTTTGTAGTACACATAATTATAATAATGTTAGGTATATCTGAAAACTATTTTATTTATTATTGACAACAGCTGTTAAAAGTATACCTTCTCTGGAGACGTAAATTTGAGGATTTTAATACATATACCTATAACAGCTAACTTTATTATTGTAATATTGTCTTTTGTTTTAAATTTTACCATATTATTCAAATATAAAGCACTAAGGTCCCCCTGTTAAACAATTCGATGTACCTGTGAAGCTTTTATTAAGTACCTACCTACAACGAAGTATGTTTTATTTTTATCAAAACTGTAAAGTTGTATTATAATAAGGGGACACTGTTGTTAAATATTGGATGATTCTATTAAAAAGAACGAAGAATTTATATTATTTTTTAAAATATGTGTAATTTTTAATTTTACCACATAATGACTTTTTGATTTACAATAATTTTCTTTTAGTCTTTCTATAGCTTGGGTGCATTTACTTGAGTTTTAGATAACTTTTTGGTTATTAAATAGCTAAGAAATCAATCGAAATTAAAATTAATGTAATATACATAACAATCAAAATATTAATATATTTATACTTTGCTAATATTGATTGATAATTCCATTCAAATTTAATTTCATACAACCATATTAACGTTCAGTATAATATAGAATATTACGGCACTTAAATCGTTTTACGCAGTTTTACGGTTCTTGAACCTTAGTTAAGATCATTTTCTCCCATAAAATATATGACATTATTTCATATAAATAGATACAAAGCTATTTTATTGAGTGTTTTATTCTGAATTTTTTTAAAGCTTTATTTTATTATTCTCTTTCTCGAAAAATATCAAATAGGAAGTGTTACATATTTTATCGTTGAAATTTTAATTGAATACATTATCATAATGATATTTTCGAGAAATGTGTTTTTAATTCGATCCACCGTAATTATTATGTACAATAAAATGTAGTATATTTCTATAATATGCAACATCAATGACGAATAGACATAAAAAAAGTGGCATCACTTGCAATGAAACTCGTCTTGTTGCATTCTAAGAAAGAAAAGGATGCCCACGTTATCCATCTCGTTTTACAGTGAACAACCCAGTTTATATAATATATATATTATGACGATGAAAAGTACTTTAACCTTGAACAATATTAGACTCACTTCAGGTTATTACTCCTCTTGAAAACTAGCATTTTCAATACCACGTAATACACCTTACTACCTTATTACTGGCAGTTACGAATTAACGTCTATTTTAATAGCATTTTTAAATCTACAACTGCCTCCGTGGCTGCATTTCATTTTTAGCATGGTATCAATAAGTATTAATTCCATTTCAAAATAGTAGGTAACCTGGCTGTTATCCAATAATAAAATAAAACAATTTTTCGTGTTCGAATCGCAGTTAAGTACTTTTTACGTGATCTATATATTTAGTTGATAGATATTGATAGTTAGATTTAAGATGAAAAATTTAATATCCGTTGATTATATATTATTATGGTTTGTGAAAATTATCTGTATTATTATACTATTATCAATTATATTATTTTGTAGATTACTGCTGAATTTAAAAGAATAAGTTATATTCTTATATATTATATCTATTGTATTATAAATTTTATACAAGTATTATAACCACACATAATAACAAAGAATTTCTTTAAAAATAAAGATTTCCATACAAAATAATCAATATCCATCTCTACATAAAAGCTCCTGACACTTATTACCAATTATACTATATATGAACCAGTGGCGGCTACCTTAAAAATAATATGCGTTGCTTAGGATATTTTTACTCTCCTTTACTCCACTCGTTTTTTAGTTCCTTTTCGATTTGTGTTATGTGCAGTGATTAATAATTATTTATTATAAAATGACTCATTATAGCACAACATTTTTTTAAACATGTTACACCAGATAATGAGTCATTGTATAATAAATAATTATATTTCACCCAATATCCAATCACCCTCGAGGCACGGACCATAGGATAACCGCCACTGAAGTATGATTACTTCATAAAATTATAACGTTTTAACTTTTGAGGTATAGGTATAAAGCTGTACATTTTCAAAAACTGAAAATTTGGAAATAATTTTTTATATTGATTTTGTAATTATTTATTTTTTTAAATTATATAGGCCGTTTGTTAGTTATTCATTTATTCACAAAATACTTACAGACTTACTTATAAAATAAAAACATTAATTGTTTAATAAATTGTATTACTTAAAAATGTACCTAGGTGTTATAAATTTAAAAAATATTAAAAATTTGTAATACTATTATTGTTTATATATTACATATTAAGACGAAGTTAGAATCGTGACGATGGCCTATTTCTACCTCTACCGGTATTCGTGAACGTTATACCTAACTATCCTGTAGAAAAAAAAGATTGAAAATTTTCAATGTTGCAGAAAATGTCAATGAAAAAAAAATTTTCAAGCTTACAGCTATAAGGTCTTTCTGTGATAGGTACTTGAAACTTTTTAGAGATAAAAATGTCCAATATAATGAAATGTATATAATATAATACCTAGGTATGTAAATACACTTTTACTAGATATATTTATTACCTATATCTAAGTATAATTCAATTTCGATATATTTATGTGTCCTATCTTGTTATACATCGGCGTAATTATAGGGTAGGGCTAGAGGGTCTTAGTCTCCTTTAAAGTTTTTACTTTCCATAAACCCTATCCTGGTAAAAATCAAACTCTTTGCATAAAAAAAACTTGCATGGGTTCAATTTGTAAGATAAATAATAAATATAATATGTATATAATATAGGTACCTACTACCTATATAATATTAATATTGTAGATGTACTAGTTTATATTTATAAATATAGATTCAAAATATACATATAAGGTGGACCATCACTAAAATCAAATTCAGTTATCTAGCTGTAAAATCAATATAAAAAGATAATTATCTAATAAAGTTATAGATAATGATATTTTATAAATATTTGCATCATAATATAGGGATAAACAATTTATTATAAAATCGGTATATTACACAATTGTATTGCTATAACGGTTTATTTTTTTATGACGAGGATGGCGCTTTTACTTAATTGTTTATTTTCAACTTTGATTTTACAGGAGCCCTTTGTCACTGGCCATGTGACTTCTAAACCTATAGTGACGCTCTGCACGATGGGGAGATCGTGGTGCTTTGAACTTTGGTTTTCAATGACACTAGCCCCCGTAATACTATTAAATCCTAATTACTAGTAACCCTATAGTAGCTCCCATGTGGTATTTATTGTGAAGCATTTATTGCGCGTCGGAGGTATTTGAAAATCGTTTTACCGGCACAATAAACTCTTGTTCTTTCCTTAACAATTTATATAGCTGTGATCACAATCCTTTTTGAGTCTAAGTGAATCATTGCATGTATCGGGTTTTACAATAATGTGTGTTATTTTTTAATTTTTTAATTTTGTGTCTGTCACGAGTGTTTTGAAGCTGAAAAAATGCTTATAATGTTCAACATTGATATTGTTGCTGGTAGTAAATTAGATCTAGTTGATACCTTCCAAAGTTCAAAAGTAAAAAACTCGAAGCATACTTTTTAAAATAATTGATTAAAATTAACAAAAAATAGTGGAAAACATGACTATAAATTACGCAACACCAGTTTTCGAAAAAATCTTTATTTATTCATAAAAAATAACCGCGAGGACTTCATCAAATATCTAAATTAACATTTTCTACACATAATATCATTTTAAAAATATTTTGTCTCTTTTTAAGCGATTCATTGGCATTTTCAACATATTTTTATTGATGTTGATAAAATTGTCGTTTATTGGTCAAAAAATTGAATATTCGGTAGAGGTTCTTAATAAGCTATTGAAATTTATCAAAACATTTGATAGACATTTAAAGTTTAAAATTAATTTATCAAAATTGGATAAATTACAAAAAAATAACAATTTTTGTTATTTTGAGGTTGTTAAATAAATATTAACCGTAGGGACTAAAATCCTACCAATTTCACTGCTATTACCAAAATTATCATTTTAAATACCCATCTACATCATTTAATTATATACATAGTTAAATTGTTACATATTATGTAGTATTAAATATCTTTAGAAACAAAAAAAGTGGTGCCATATGAGTTTTTTAATAGCAAATTTTTTTTAATATGTCTGGCCAGTAAAACATTGAAAACATAGGGACGCCAATTTACACCACTACACTATACCACCCCTCCCTAACAAATGATACCCCTGAAACTGATAAACCCCGTTTAAATAACCGTATTTATTATAGGTATACAATGGTTTCAGTGAGTAATGACTTATACCTACTCAATATCGAAACCTACTATACAGCAGAGTTAGTTACCCGTTTTTTTAATACTATTGTAAGTTATATGCAATAATTATTTTTGTTGTGAACATTTAAAAAATAGAAGCAACACATTGTTGTTAGTCTATCTTGAAATTATGTATGAGTACAATCCATAAAATAAATGAGATACAAATAATTTTATTTTTACGATTAAGCCGCTTGTTTACTTAAATTAAATAAACTATAATGAAGGATATTCATGTCAATTATATTTATTTAACAGGCTTCCCGGCTCCAGTTTACAAATGGTACAAAGATGGAAAAGAATTGGGAGATTTTTCATCTGAATATCAGTCGTTCCGTCTTTTAAATCTTAAACATGACGATGGAGGAACTTATCAATGTATAGCAAAAAATGAAGTTGGATCGATACTATCTCAAAAAATTGAAATAAACATTGCATGTAAGTTTAATATTCTATTTAACATAACTACGATATAGTGGTAGGCGTATACCTACTAGCTGCTATTATTTTATAAAATTTAAGTAGTTTTATTTTGAATGAACGATAAAATTATAATATGTCTGTATGGTGGAAAGTGTTTCAAGTGTATACATTACTGAGAAAGTGTTACTATCTTAATTAATTTTGTTTACTAAATTAAATAACTTTGATCGTTACTCATTAAAATAGTTTATATATTTTTTCTTTCTTTGTTTTTAAATGTAATTATTTAGAAAATTCGTTTCAAATTCACACTACACTTAAAAGTTATAAGAATAGGTAGTTGAAACAATACTGGTCTTGTGATCGTGTGCGAATATTTTTAAATTTCTCTTTGAACTGTTTACGAGAAACTGAGAACTGAAGGAACTGAAAATTAAAATAGTGAACAATTAATGACGACTAATTTGTTTTATATCTTTATTTATGGCTTGTAAGTTTTTATAGGTTAGGTTAATAAGTACTAAAGTGGTTTCAAATATTTATTTTTTAAATCAACATTATGAACATATTATGTAATCCACACTAAACTTATTGATTTAACATATTTGGTATTAATCAACGGTTGTTATGCCTATACAGTATACATATATATGATACGGTATTGTTAGTAGGTACTACAATACATCGCGACTTATTTCGGCTTGTCTGTTTAAAAGTAAATAAACAGTTAGTACCATTGAATTTGTCTTTTATATGACAAATAGTGTAGGTACGTTAATTTTATTTTTATATGGCTTATTGTTAGAAAAATTATTTTGTAAACATACCTATAGTATTGTATATTGTCCTAGTACAAAACGTTTCAAATTTTTTACCGTCAATAAATAATACACCGGATAAATATATTGATATAGGTTAAACATGAAAATATTATAGTATTATTAGAAAAAAATATCATGGTTTCACTAAAAAAAGGGAACATCGAATGTTGGGTAGAATCGATATGTCAAAACAATTATCGTTAAATTATTGTTGGGAGAGTCGCTGGAATGGCTATTTATATTAGAGGTGTGTATTTATTGGTGCACACCAGAGTTCACATTGCATCCCAAAATAAACCAATTGCCTCCCATCATTATCGTAAATAAAAAGGATTGCCTCCGATGATCAGGTAGTTCGTAATTATATTATATACGATATATTATATACAATAAATTGTGTTATATTAAAATTATAAAAAATTAAGTTTACTGCAACATATAATATAATATAATATACGATAATAAATATATAGATGGCTATATTTGTCTATTTTATTGTAATAAACATCGGTGTTTTAAGTAGATATAGGAAGAACATTATATAGTCTATATTACATAATATAGTATAGTTAAGTATTATCATTGAGTATATATTGTATATATATATATATAGGTAGAGGTAGTTAATGCCTCAATGGTATTACATATAAAGTTACAGTTTTTTTTAACTGCCTACCTACGTTTAGCTTTCTTTTAATTATTTACAATATCAAGTACACTTTTTAAGTTAACGCGTATTAAATTAATTTTACTACGTTTTAATTTTAGATATGGAACATTTTATGGAAGTTACCGATCCAATAGTCAGAGTTGAAAGAGGCCAAGCAGCAATTTTAGATTGTCCGCCAATTAAAAGCTACCCACCACCTATGGTACAGTGGTTAACTGATGACGGCACTCAGCTGTATGACATCAAATATGCCTCAGTTGCCGAGACACATCAATTAGTGGTATTGTCAGCCTCTGACAGCGACCAAAAAGCATACAGGTCAATTGAATATACTGTAATATTATTTTAACATTAATATAATAACTAATAAGAAATTATATATTTCCTTCACAAATAATTATTGTTTTAAATTTGTATAGCAATTAAGTTATACGAGAGCATATTAAGTTTTTATAGGGTACACCTTTATATTACTGCACTATATTAATATGCGTGTTCATAATATTCGCTTTAATTTCTTTAACAATATATGTCTAAATTCACTTATACCTAGCTATACTTATTTGTTGTTATTAACAATGCAAACATTTTTATAGGGTGAGAGCAACAAATCCTTTGTTAGGAAAAGATGAATTTAGTCAGTATTTAAGAATCAACACCATAGGAGGATCTCAGTCCGGAGAAATTGCTCCTTATTTCGTCGTTAAACCTAAAGGAAAACATATAATCAAAGGTCATAAAACTACCGAGCTTCAGTGTATAGCCAATGCAAGGCCCTTACACGAATTAGGAACCCTGTGGTTCAAAGACGACATACCGATAGAAAATACAAACGGCGTTGATTACATTTACAACGATCCGTGGAACAGAACTTTATCACTTATTAATGCCAAATTGACTTATACCGGTCGGTATACTTGTCAGATTCGATTTGTATCTGGTGGATATGCGCCCATTTCTGCAGACGCTGATATTTTTGTCTTGGGTTTGTTAAAAATTTGATAAACGCGTTTAACAAAATTATCTTATTTTTGTTTTAAATAAATACATTATTTGCAGAACCTCCAACATTTGTTGGTAATTTGAGGATGGAAACTCTTGGTGAATACGGGTCTACAGTTAGAATAAGTTGTGACACCATTGGGGTGCCACAGCCGAAAATAACTTGGTATCGTAACGCAGAGACAATAATTCAAAACAATAGGTAATGAATAATAATAGGTATATTCAAGTAAAAAAAACCATCCCATATATCGTTTGAAATTTTGTTAATAACAATGTTGCTATTGTTTCTCATAGATATATAGTTGAAGAAGATGGTACTTTAGTTATAAAGAAATTGAACATCGAAGATTCTGGTATGTTTCAATGTGAAGCAGAAAACGAAGCCGGGACAGATTCTATTAGTACGTGGTTGAAAGTCAAAAGTAAGTACACATACTCGTAAAAATTTCGTCTTTGTATTTTTGTTTACTATTAAAATTAGGTTAATTAAAAATATTGTTTTTTCTTATCGGAATGGTATAGAATAACTATAAAAAATGATTACACCAAAAATAAAATAAAGTTAACTGTTATGTGCATAGTACATAATCAATACTGTGAATTTAATTTAAGTTATACTATTAGTATCTATAGAGTCTATATAGTATTTTTATAGTACCTATATATTTTATTATTTATAATAGTCATAGTTATTACGGTAAAAATAATTCGATAATCTGTTCTAATTAATTAAAAATATTGATCTGTCCAAATTTCACTTAACGACTATTCCTAAATGGATTGATTCGTTTCAGTTTTGTGAGAAAATGTTATGTTCGTTAACGTATTTAGACTGTAACAATAAAAAACAAAAATACTATAGTCATCAAAATTCTGTTTATAAATCCAATAAAATTATCGTCGTCGGGGGAGCATGAAATCAGGATTTGATTACCCAAGTCAAAAATAAAAGTATATCTAATAATGATTTTAACGTTGACGAATATAAAAAAGTTCTAGGTATTGTATTAAACAAAAAATATAAACAGTGTCTGTTGTGTGCTATAAAAATAAAATCCCAAGAAAAAAAATGACGAATCTAAACATCAAATATTGTTACAGACATCTGATTTTTATTGTTGTATTACACAAGTCACTCTTTTGAACGGATTTGGTGCATATTATACATAATATCATTAATGTGTTGACTGTAGTTGAACAATGTACGAAATGTAAATACTTTTATGGTTAATGTAGGACGTTCTAAACGCTGGACGAGAGCCTCTGTGTACAGAATGATGCCATGGCAACACCCGAGTGCCCGAAAAAATTTGCCTCGTAAGGTTTTGCTTAAAAACGCGTGGTTATTTTACGTAGCCACGATGGAAATATTATTTTTTAGCACAGCACTTTGCACTATTATATAGTTACGCATTACGCATATAGACACAAAGTTAAACAAAATATGTACATTTGACATGTACATTTTGGGAATGGTGAAGTGTTTAGGTATACAAACCATTCCAATGCCGTATTTTTTTTTTTAGTGAAGCTGTATTCTAGTTTTGTTTGCACATTGTATGAGTGGCATAGCCAGGATTTTGCTTTGAGGGGGGAAGCTGATGATTTGTTATATAGGGGATAGGCCTACCTATAGGCTATAGCATCCCTCTTAAGTTTAGTATGATAAAGGTGTGGTTTTAAAACATTTTAAGCTTGCAGCAGCCTTCCTACAAATTAAAATTTTAATACATGGTTACGTTTTACATAATATGTTGACTAAAACCATTTTTTAATACCCTGGAATTTTGTAGGGAGGGCTGCAGCCTCCTTCATGGTTACGCCACTGCATTAACAATCAACCTTGCCCTCTACAATTTTATTTTACTTGGGCTGTCATTATATAGGGTTTGGATTTTGAAACAAATAAATATTTATGCTACAAAATCCTAACTCTAGTTATTAGTGTTTCAAGTATATTATGTATATTATTTTAATAAACAGTTTTTATGTAGTTATCACATTAGAAAAGTTATACTTTTTTAAGTACCAAATCACAAATAATAAAAAGTTTTGAACAATTAATGTACGTCATTTTTATTGTAAACTATCTACTTAACAATATTTTTATTATTTGCTTCATTTTACAGCTACTGGTCCAATTATTGAGAATGAACCCCAAAATTCTACAGTTCTAGAAGGAAATGAAGTGATATTGTCTTGTAGAGTTATTGGCGCACCTAAACCAAATACAACTTGGACCTTTGGTGGTATGGTTTTATGATTTAAAAATATTTTAAATTAATTAAAACGTCATTAATTTTCTTCTGTTTTAGATTTAATTGTATCATTGAATGAAAGAATTCGCATACTAGATACAGGAGATTTATTTATATCGTCTACAAAAGTTCAAGACACTGGAAAGTATTCTTGCATACGATCAAATGAAGCCGGCACTGTAGAAATGCATGCTTATATCAAAGTTCTAGGTATTTATTTTTTTTGTCAACAAATCACCAGTTAAAACAATTATCTAAAATAAGAAACTAAAGAAACAAATAAAGGAATTTTAAGTTTATCAAAATTGAAATTTTATTGATTTGATATATATTTACTATTATTTCCATTAAAATTATTAATCTCATTTTTTTTTAGGTAAAACTACCATTGTTGAACCACCTATGGATACTAGAGTTTTATTAGGACAAAATTCTATTATGAAATGTAAAGTGTCTAGTGATCCTTCTGTACTTTATCAAATTGATTGGTTTCATAATAACAAGTATGTAGGTAATTCTTAATGTGTAGAGCCCTTTTGATTTTGGTTATGCTATATAATTTATCAGGAGTCTTGGAGCTGGAAATTCAAGAATAAAAGTTTCTGCTGATGGTACTTTAGAAATAGGAGTCGTACGTGCTGGTGATGCTGGTGTTTACACTTGTTCAGTTTCATCTCCTGGAGGCAACGAGAGAAGACATGCACATTTAAGTATACTTGAATTGCCGTATCCTCCAAATGTTGCTCAGGCTGAACGTGTTGGACCCAGATCTGTCAATGTTTCTTGGACTGTGGGTTTTGATGGCAATAGTCCTATATTAAAATATATTGTACAAAAACGACAAATTGGTAGGCATTGATAATTAAATAATAGCTGCATATTTACAGTTTATTATACTATAATTTAAAACAAAATTCCAGAAACCCAATCATTATTGGATCCACTTGTTGATTGGGTTACTGAGCTAACCAATATATCCGCAAATTCTCGTTATGTGGTCCTGGAAAATTTAAAAGCCGCTAATACTTACCAATTCAGAATCAGTGCTATGAATGCAATTGGTGAAGGAACACCTTCACAACCGAGCAATTTCGTTACACTGCCCCAACAAGGTTTGATAAATTAATTAGTGTAATAGAACTAAATTTTTAATATTGTCTGTCTTTTAGCTCCATCTGGACCACCCTTAGGGTTTGTTGGATCGGCTAGGTCAAATTCTGAAATTATTACTCAATGGCAACCTCCCTTGGAAGAACATCATAACGGACAAATTCTTGGATATATTATAAGATATAGGTTACATGGATATTTTAATAGCCCGTGGACTGATCATAATATTACTAGTGGGGTAAGTCTTTAATTTTATTTAATACCTATATGGGATAACCTAACCTAATTATGGGAAGTAGGTAATAAATTTTATACAGATGCTTACTAATATTTTCCATTCGTTTTACGACTTTTTTTAGGGTCAGCATTATTATTTGATTCAAGATCTAATTACATGGAAAGACTATGTACTTCAAGTAGCTTCCTATAATAATAAAGGAGTTGGTGTTTATAGTGATAGTATAAGAATAAAGACTAAAGAAGGAGGTTTGTTATTTAATTTATAATCATTTAATTTTTGTTTTTATCATTTTGTAACCTATCTTTATATTATACATTATAATGATGAGTGATCCATTTAAATTAGTAAACAATCAATTTAAACTGTCTTATAATCTTTTTTTTTTTTACCTGGCAATCATTTTTTTATTTTAGTTATACAAAATAATCATAATTTTTGTCACAGTTCCAGAAGCAGCTCCAATTGATGTAATTGCTAGACCAATAAATAGTACTTCTATTCAAGTTTGGTGGAAACCTCCAGATCCACAAAAAATAAATGGAATTAATCAAGGTTACAAACTTCAAGCGTGGATTGGTAAGTTATAGTTTAAAAAAATTATTGATTTAATAATTTGATTACAACTTTTTTCCTTTTACATAACATTTTTCTACTGTTGATAAAAAATGTATATCATTTTACTATTTCAATGCTTATAGGAGAACGAGTCGAACATGAAATGACAGTTGCTCCTAGTTTATTTGATCCACTTGCTCAGCAGACCACAACGTTTGTGAACCTTAGGAAATTTACAGCCTATAATGTGACAGTGTTATGTTTCACTGATCCTGGTGATGGTCCAATCAGTATTCCATCACTAGTTGTTACACACGAAGATGGTAATTATTAAATAATAAATTAAGTTAACTGTTTTTAAACATCTTTTTATTTAAAAAAAATATATATAATTTAAATATATACCTAAATACTCGATATAGTTAAATTAGTGAAACCAACTTTATTTTTAACTAAAATAACTTATTCAATTTCCTATTTATTATTTTATTTTTAGTTTCTATACAATTTAGTGTTTTATTTTTATTGTTTTAAATCTTTAATTATGCAATTATGCAGCCAAAAATAATACAAATCATTTTTTTTTTTTTTTTAGTTTCCGATTTAGTTGGTAGTCTCCACTTTGAAGATGTATCAGATCGTTCTGTGAATGTTGTTTGGTCTTCACCATTACATACAAATGGTCATTTAATTGCTTACACTGTGTCTTATTCTATACGTGATCGACCAGAAACCACTCACTTAGTAAACGTCACTTCAGATATCACCAGTATTGTAATTGATCAGTTACAAGCCACAACCCATTATAAATTTGAAGTATTTGCTTGGACAAAAGTTGGTCCCGGTCCTAGTAGAATAGCCACAATACAGTCTGGTATCGAACCGGTATTGCCCAATCCACCAACCAAGTTGGCCATAACAAATATTGAGCCATTTTCAGTTGTGCTCCAATTTACACCAGGGTTTGATGGAAATTCTTCTATCACTAAATGGGTTGTAGAAGTATGTTAATTAACAATTACATTTTATCTTTAACCATGAAATAATTATTTTATTTTGAAATATTTTATATTTTATTAATTAGGCACAAACAGCAAGGAATACTACTTGGTTTACTGTGCATGAAGAAAGTAGTCCCGAAGCAACTACACTGAAAGTTCTTCAATTAGTTCCTTACACATTATACCGTTTAAGAATCACTGCATGGAATGTAGTTGGTGCATCAGAGCCTTCAGACCCAACTAAGGATTTTCAAACTATTCAAGCGCCACCAGCTCATCACCCTTATAATGTGACTGTCCGCGCAATGTCTTCTACTGAACTTCGTGTCCGTTGGATTGTAAGTATTAGAAAGATTCTTTTGATTTTTAATTTTTAGAATAATTTTAATGGTATTTTGTTGTTTATCATTTAGCCTTTGCAACAAAGTGAATGGTTTGGAAATGGAAAAGGTTATAATATAACTTATAGATTATTTAATACTAGTGTTGTATACACGGTCACAATTGAAGACATTACCTCAAATTCATTTGTTTTGGACTCTTTGCAAAAATTTACTCAGTATGAAGTAACCATGAATGCGTTTAATGATGTTGGATCTTCTGGTCCTAGTCCACCAGCTTTTGAACGTACCAGAGAATCAGGTAATAATGTAATAAAATTACAAAAAAAAAGAAAATACTAAATTTATAGGTAGATACATGTAAATTAATAAACTAATTATTTGTAATTCATAGTGCCATCGATGGGACCCATAAATGTTATTGCAAATGCAACATCTTCCACAACCATTGTGGTTAGTTGGGGTGATGTTCCTTCTGATCATCGAAATGGAATCGTTGAAGGATTTAAAGTATATTGAAATCATTTTAATATATTATTATATTTATAGAGTTAAGTAATTAGAAAAAAAATACTATTTTAAACAGGTTTATTACAAGCCAGGTGGTCGTGCTGTGTATCCTGTACAAATTAAAGATATCCCTAAAAATTCAACTTTCACCACTACATTGACAGAGTTAAAGAAATTTGTTCAGTACAGCATACAAGTTTTAGCTTACAGTCGGTTAGGTGATGGTGTGTTATCTACTCCAATTACTAGGGTTCAAACTTTTGAAGATGGTAAGTACAGTTTTACAAAATAAACTTATGTATATTTATAATTTATTGAAATACAATCTTAAAGTAATATTTTGTAAATTGCAGTACCGGGTACTCCATCTAATGTATCTTTTCCTGATGTTACTTCAACCACCGCCAGAATTATTTGGGATGTTCCTGCTGATCCTAATGGTGAAATTCTTGCTTATCGCATAAATTACCAGTTACATAGTTCTGAGGGCTATAATTTTTCCAAAGAATTTCCTGCTTCAGACAGGACATTCAGGTAATATATGTATTAATTAAGATAACAATTTAAAATAATAATTTTATAATACACTATTATGTTATTATATATGGATATATTATGTTTATGGTAATATTTTTACAGAGCTATTGATCTTATACCTGATCAGTACTACATGTTTTGGGTAACAGCCCAAACACGTTTAGGCTGGGGTAAAAGTCAGTCTGCGCTTGTTTTTTCATCAAACAATCGTGAAATACCACAAGCTCCTTCATCACCTCAAATAAGTCGTAGTCAGATCCAAGCCACACAAATCACATTCAGTTGGACCCCAGGGCGAGATGGCTATGCTCCATTAAGATATTATACGGTACAAAAGTCTGAAGAAATTGGTCCATGGACCACTATACCTGAACGAATAGATCCATCCATTACTTCTTTCACAATCCAAGACCTCTTACCCTTTACTTTATATCGGTTTCGTATTCAAGCAACCAATGACATTGGTCCAAGTACTTACAGCCATGAATCTCCTCAAGTCAGGACTTTACCTACCTGTGAGTTGTCATCATTAATAAATTAAAAATATCTAGGCTATTTTTTGCACCTAATTAATTTTACTTTAATTTTAATTATTTTTAGCCCCAAGTCGTGTAGTTGGTAAGGTTCAAGTTGTACCCATTACAACAACAAGTGTGCGGGTTACCTGGGAACCTATACCTCCTCAGTATTGGAACGGTGATACCCAAACTGGTGGCTACAAAGTTTTGTACCAACCGGTTTCCGACATTCCTATGGCATTGCAAACAATACCTAGTCAAATGATTATAGGCACAACTGAAAAAACTCTCGTCATTGGAGATTTAGTTCGTGACCGAAACTATGATATCATTGTAGTGCCGTTCAATTCTCAAGGAAATGGTCCACCCTCTATGCCTATTCCTGTCTATGTTGGGGAAGCTGTCCCTACAGGCGAACCTCGTAGTGTATCAGCGTTTGCCATATCATCAACAGAAGTTAGATTGTCTTGGGAACATCCACAACAAAATCAACAAAATGGAGATTTATTAGGATACAAAGTAAGTTCTTTGTCAAAAAATATAAATTTTTGAAATTATTTTGACTGTTTATTTTTTAATAGATATTTTACATTGTGACTGATTCACCAAATGAACATCGCGTGGAAGAAGAAACAGAAGTTGTTCCTGCCACTTATATCAGCCACAGCTTGGTATTTTTGGACAAATACACTGAGTATAAAATCCAAATACTTGCGTTTAATCCAGCTGGTGATGGACCAAGGTCTGCGCCTATTATTGTTAGAACTCATCAGGTATAATTACAAAAAACGTTGTTCTATACCTTACTCTATAGTCTATACTGTTTTTTTTTTTTTTTTTTGTCAAATAAGGGAGTACCTGGTCCACCAACTGATCTTCAATTTTCTGAAATAACTATGAATAGCCTTAAAGTTTCATGGACACCTCCAAAACGAAAAAACGGCCAACTTCTAGGTTACATAATTACATATGAAACAGCTGAACAAAACGAACGTATGTGACATCTTTACTATTGTTTATTTTAATGGTGAATGTTCAGTTTATTAATGTCAACATCACACAGGTTTTAGTAAGCAAGTTAAACAAAGAGTAAACCAAACGTGGCTTCTTGTTCAGCCTCTGGAGGAAGAAGTGACTTATACTTTCTCAGTCAGGGCTCAAACTATAGATTTGGGATTAGCAATCAAAGGAAATGTGACCACTGGGCCACAACCAGGTTCACCAAAGAGTCCATCTGACCTGTCACTAGTAAAAACTGTTTCTAGTGTTGCACTTAAATGGATAAATGGAGCATCTGGAAAAGGACCAATCCTTGGATACTACATTCAGAGCAGGCGCAAAGGTAATATTTAGAAACTCTAATACACAATGATGGCCTAAAGCAGTGGTCGGCAACCTTTTTAGACTCCTGGGCCACATTCATAAATTAAAAAGAGTTTGCGGGCCAGACAAAAATTAAAATTTTATATTCCAAATTATTAACTAAGAAAAAAAATAACTGTTTAAAACTTTAAAATAGTAGATTAATAGAACATAAAAATTACAGTTTTTAATAATAATATAAAAGTATGAAAATTACAACTGCTTAATATAGGCTTAATGTGATTTTTGTTGTTGGATATTGTTTATAATTTTTTCAATTTCCACATTAAAATTACTTGTGCTGTCTCTAAGTACATGGTGGAGATGATCATCAGTTAAGCGTGAAAGGTATGGGTTTTTAATTTTTTTCATATGAGAAAAGGCTTGTTCACATACGTAAGTGGATCCAAACATTCTGAAGTATTTCGCAGCTATATTTTAAATTTTTGAAAATGATGCAGAAAGT
The DNA here is from genome assembly GCA_027563435.1 of Nasonovia ribisnigri. Classification (NCBI taxonomy): domain Eukaryota; kingdom Metazoa; phylum Arthropoda; class Insecta; order Hemiptera; family Aphididae; genus Nasonovia; species Nasonovia ribisnigri. Next base: position 37,931 of record JANEHU010001810.1, read on the forward strand.
TCAGCGAAAAAAGTAAAGGCGTTCCTTATGAATGAGTCTTTTAAGATGTCTTGTAGCTGCAAATCTATTATTTCCATTTGAAGCTCAACAGGTATATCTTCAACATCAATATTAAACGGATTGGCGAGTAGTTGAAAATATTGCGAATGTCGTTTGAAATCTTGAAATCGATTATTAAATTCTTGTTGAAGTATCGAAATAGCTTCAATAAATTTAATATAGAATTTAAAGCGGGCCGTATTTAATAGACTCGCGGGCCGCCGGTTGCCGACCACTGGCCTAAAGTATTCTGCTAGTTTGTTAAAAAAATATATTTTAAGTAAAGCAATATTCTTAAACTGTTTTTGTTTTTTGATATATTATTTACTATTCAGCCACTCAAGACTGGGAACATTGTAAGTTTGTTTAAAAAGTTTTTGAAGTGAATGTTACTGTGTACTGTGTGTGTTGCTTTTGTGTTTGATTTGGGGAGAAATTTCAATGTGAATACATTTTTGTATGACATGATTTTGATTAGCAACAAAGATAAAAAAGAAACATTGCAATACATTTATATGTTTAATTTTATATGACAGTATTTAATTTCTAAATAACTTAATAACATTTTATGAAAAAAATTATTTAAAAATCTATACCGATGTACAAGCATCTATATTAATCATAATATTTTGTTGTCGTGAATATATTGATTCATTTAAATAAAGAATTGCATAACCATTTATTTTTGAAAACTAAAACCTCTCCTGACTGCTTTTTATACTAAATTATTAACAATATTTTGTACAGAGAGATTAATCATTAATACATATTTTAATAATAATTTATTATATAATCTGAATATATATCAAAATATCATGACAACTGCAGAATATTAATTATGTTCCTGCAATCCTACATGATTTTATTTTATTTAATTTAAACTCATAACATAGTATAGCAAAGTTGAAAGTATATAAAACATAACGTGACCATATATGTCACGCTGTAGCAAAGAATGCAAAAATATCACACTTAGAAAAAAAGGCAATCTGTGCCATTGCATTTAATTAAAAAAAGATTTTAATAACTACCTGTTTTATTATAATATTACATTCTTGTATATGTATACTGAATGCATCCTCATTGTTAAACATTATATAATTAAAGACATTATCGCAGTTCACTCCTTTGACCGCTTGTATATATTATATATAAATATATAGGATATGAATATATATCAACGAAAATGTAGCTTCTGAAAATCGTTTGGTAGAAGTATTCACTTTTAGACACTTTCATTTTCTCACTCAAATGTTTGTAGAATTGTAGAGTACATTTTATGTATGGCAAGGCTACCTGATATTTTCCAGCAGATTTGAAAAATATAGAAAACCAGCCCATCAAATTGCTCAAGATTAGTACTATTTTAAATTTAAATTGTCTAGTTTTTAATAAATAAACATAAAATATTGTTTCACTTATTTTTAATAATTTGTTTTATTATGTTTTCCTGTTGTAATTTTATGCAAAAATAATAAAAAAATAATTAAAAATCTTTGTGCTTTCCCTGTTAAAGTATACAGGTGTCTCTGTGGGCAAACATTTATGGTCACGTTAATAATACATGAACAGTGAATACTACTGTTTGTAGAAAGTGTATGGTAAATGCTTACGTTTTCAACATGGTTCTCAATGTATTGTGTTAATCATGAACATGTTAAAAGTGTTTTTAAAATATTTAGATGGCACGTTTGTCTTATGCACTATGCTTAACATGTTAAATTGTTTGGTTGTTTATTTATTCCTTTGTACTGTTTTCAGATGACACACGCTGGACAACAGTCACAAAAAGTAACAGTGGACCGTTAGATGAATTCTCTGTTTCTTATCAGAGTTTGCTGCCATCTACTTCATATTTGTTTAGAATTGTAGCTCACAATGAGTTTGGTATTAGTTATCCAGCATATTCAGATGATGTGGTATGTATACAATATAATATTAAATACTATTTTCTATGATTTGTATATATTATAATTTTTTATAAATTTTAGGTTTTAACTCCATCAAAACTATACTTAGAGTATGGTTACTTGCAAATGAAGCCGTTCTATAGACAGACATGGTTTATGGTTGCATTAGCTGCTGCATCATTAGTTATACTTATTATGGTTATTGCTATACTATGTGTTAAAAGCAAAAGTTACAAATATAAACGTAAGTTAATTTTGATTAATTTATTTATTAAACTTTCTTGATTTTTGCTAAAAAATTATATGCTATATCTAGAAGAAGCACAGAAAACTTTGGAAGAATCTATGGTTATGGACATTGACGATCGACAGCAATTGGCCATGGAACTTCATAGAACCAGAATGTCAAACAATAATTCTCTTGGACGGATGTCCATTCATAACACTTTACACCATTCACTGCATAGGAGGAAACCACCAATCGGAACTCTTGGAAAATCTCCACCAAGACCATCTCCAGCCAGTGTTCCTTATCATAGTGATGATGACAGTGTTAAAGGTTATGATGAAAATCCAGACGATAGTTCAGTTACTGAAAAACCTTCAGAAATCAGTTCAACAGACTCTCAAGTATGATATTTAATTTATATATATATGTTAAAGGTTATGTCATGGGGTTGGGAAACCTGTTATATTTAGATAATTCTGTTAGGGTTTTCAGAGTCCTTTCAATTATATTTTAACCGTATCTTGGGAGCTTCATGAAATATAGTTCAAATATTAAGTTCCAGTTGATATGTTTTATTATTACACAATAAACTACAAAAATCTTAGCTACATATTAAAAATATATGAACAAAAGACTTACGAACAGTATGATTATTCAGAGTTCCTTAGTGGCGGGCTACTGTACTTGTCCCAGAACTAACAAACTTAACATTGTGTGTGTGTCTAATATATGCTAACAATTGTATATGTATAATATCTGTACCCGGATAACTAAGATATGTTTAAAAGCCTTCTTCTTTATTATCAATACTTATATTTAAACTTTATTCTACAGTATATGTAACGTCACACATATGTTATCCACTACAGTTAGTGTTATTAATAATTACTGTATATTTAACTTCTAGGGATCAGAAAGTGAGAATGAAAGCGTGCGATCAGATCCACACTCGTTTGTTAACCACTATGCCAATGTCAATGATTCTTTAAGACAGTCGTGGAAACGGCAAAAACCTGTTAGAAATTATTCTAGTTATACAGATTCAGAACCTGAAGGAAGTGCTGTTATGAGCCTTAATGGTGGCCAAATTATAATGAATAACATGGCCAGATCTCGAGCTCCACTACCAGGATTCTCGTCATTTGTTTAATTTCTTCTAGTGAGTGCCATCTATACTAATCCGTCCATGATTTTGTTTGATTTGAAATTACTTGTGTATTATTTTATAAAAGTGTGTACTTTACTATGGCTTATAAACTGGTCAACCTTACTTTAAAATTGAAAAATGTTTAAGTGTCTTTTACAGACTGATAAATTTTATTTTTAATTTATTTAGCTCTATAACAATTTGATCTCAATTCTATATTTTTCTAAAAAAGGTTTTTACTTAAACTAAAAATTCATCAATATTTTTTAGCCACATTTACTTATATTAAGATAAAAAGACTGATTTTCTAAACCTAATAAATTACATTTCAGTATTATTCTTTATTTAAATTACAATCATTTTCTGAATATTTTATCTAAATAATTATTGATTTTATATTGATCTTGTCTACACTATAAATATTAATGGTATACAAAATACTAATACAACACAACAGATCAGATGATAGTAGTTTTACAATGTGTCTCTAGTTTTAAATGCCATATTGATAAATTATTTTTTAATGTTATATATTGTAAATTAATCTATTAGGGTTTTAATTTCATTATATTTATGAGTATCTTGACTGAATTATTTAAAAAAAAATTTAAAAACACATTCAATTGTGTTCTCTTTTGTGATTTGTGTGCTGATCAAGATAATTTTATACATCTTTATTTTTAATGTAAATGTGGTCCAACAAAATTAATTGAATAGTTGTATTATGTATAAAGAGTTGATAAAAGTTTTGTTAATGCAAACTTGAATGCAAATATTAACATTAATTGAATATCAAATTTCACTATTTGTATTTTTAAGTTTTGTATATTATTGTAACTAATATACCCAAACAATTTTGAAACATTAATTAAGTAATTTAAATTATAGTATTATACAAAAACTGGGGGACCAAGCAATACATTTTTTTTATATATATAAATATTACCTTAATAAAGCATTATTACTTATTAGTAATTAAAAAAAAATAAAAATATGTTTCAGTCAATAAATTGTAAAAGAACTATTTTATACATATTACTTATTAGCGCGGTTATCTACACGGTGTAGATAACCATGCTTATTAGTGATAAATTACATAAATTTATTTACTTTTTTTCCTAGTACAATTTCATTAGTTTAAAACCTTAAATAAATAACTTAAGGTCAGTGTTACACTGAATTGACATTGTTCGATTGACAACAATTCAGAGAACATAATATCAGAAATGCATTTGTATTTTTGATATGTCAAACCAGTGTTACTTTTGAAATGTTTTGTGTTTTTTCTCGGGTAGACCTAGATTTTTCAATATCTAATAACTTTTAAATCTATTTAAAACTGAAAATAATCCGAATATTTTATATTATTTTTTATTACTTCTTGTGAAGTATTTATCATATTGTGTTTTAACCATTATTTTTGTATTGATTGTGTATTAAATTTTATATTTTATCATAAAATATATAGTATAGAAGCAATAACTATGTATTACAATTGGTTTATGAACTTAATACTTTGTTATCACTTGGCTCTAAATGTTGGGGGGCAAAATTAATCACAATTTATAAACCCATTTACAATGATAAGTTTCCCCTCTCAATATTTTTTCTGTTGGGCAAATGTCCCCCATGATTCCCCCAAATGCCGCGCATGAATGTATGATTGTTAATACTAATATTGTAGATAATGACAATTGCTACTTATTACGCTAAAATTATGACCGTATTGAAGGATGACTAACTTAATACCTAACAACTAATAGTAATAAGATATCCAATGTCCTTAAGATATAATATTACCTTTTCTAAACACATATATATTTGTTAAAAACAGAATGCCATAAACATCTTGAATTTCAAATTTAACCATATATGGTTTCTTTGTTTTTATTCTGTACTAGTGATTTCAGCAATTACTACAATATAAACTGATATCTCATTCCTTGTTTCACATAAAATATATAAAATTATTGCATTATACTGTATATTACATAATTTATAATACTAAAAAAAACTGCTCTTAAATTCTTGATTTCCTGTGAAGGTTTAAAAATAAACACATCAGTTAGGACAATAGGTCATAACAAAATGCTATTATATTTTAAATTTGTTTATATTTACTATACAACTATGTCACAACTCATGAGCGATATCCATTGTATACTGTAAACTTATTCAATAACATTTTTTACATTTATAAAGCCTAGAATATTTAAAGAAAAAATGTCAACTATTTAAATTTTATACTTACTGAAATTGTATTGGAAAAATGTGGTTTTTACAATTCCTGCTGTATTTATTAAGAGAATGATTTAAGTCTGTGTGCTCGAAACTAAACAGTTTTCTTTTTTATGATTTTGATTAAAACTACTCTTTCGGTAGATCAATATTGATATCTGTTGAGTTTTGACCATCTAACTTGATAATAATTAGGGACGGGAATGAAATCCAAATATCTGTATTATCTGAATATCCGGATTTCTAAATCCGGATATGAATCAAATTCTTATCAGGATTTCCCGAATTATCCGGATTTAGGGATTTGCTTTTTATGAGACTTCTTCAGAGTTAAATATTTTTAATGTGTGGTAAAATAAATTATTTTATTATAATGAAAATTTAACAATTTTGTTATTTTAATTTTTATTAGATATTATTTAATAGTTATTAAATAAAATGTTATGTTACATTATTTGACACTTTTTTTTTTTTTTTTAAATAAAAATGTGCTTGTCAATTTCAATAAACCCATTTACATACTTAAGTAATTATTACAGCTAAGCACAAAACATAACTGGTACTTAAAATGCGTTCAAAATTTTGTGTACCAATGTCTAAAAATTAAGTTATAGAATTTAAATATTATTAGTATATAAAAATGAGTCATTGAACAGCAAAATCGAGTTGAATAATCCGGATAATCCGTGAAATCCGGATTTGACAAATTCAAATATGCCCCCATCACTAATAATAATTGTAAACAATTTGTTTTTCCCAAACTAGTAAAACTAAGTGCTCTTACTACTTAGTGTATTTTGTTTTTTTTAGTTTGAATTCACTGTTATTGTTTAATATTACATTTTTTTTTGCCTAAAGTTATGTCACCAAGATAGAAATTTACTCATCTTATCAAAATACTAATGTATTTTTTATCGTAGTTAAATTTTTTTTAATGTTCACTGCTTACTATTTAGACTTAACTCAACTATTGTCCTATTTTTTTAAATTTCTCATTTGGATGACTAATGTAGTATTAATTATTTTTAACATTAGTCGTGTCTCATATATGTGAACTTGCTTATATAAAATGATACGACTAGCTGACTATTTATGTTAAAAACTTAAATAAACCAATGGACAACTGTTAATTTAATGTCATTTATATTGTGTTCAGTACCTTTTTGATTAAATGGACAAGTTAGTGGTAATATTTACAATTATCAATGTCTATTTTTTTTAAATATTGTTTGTAAATGTTTATATACATGTATTTTTATTTTACTTGAATATTAAGTTTTGTACAATAATGTCATTTATAATTATGTGTACTATTTTTATTATTACTTTTATCACTATAAATTTATATTTACATAGGTTATTGTGTATATATATCTATAAAATTAAATATATGTCCATTTAAAATTTTTAAAAAAATGTGTTAATTTACTAAAATATTTGATTTTTTGACGAGATCTTTTAGAGATTTCTACACTGCACCTTCTAAGAAATTGTATTACTTATAGTTTTTATGTCTAGTTATAGATTTTACTTTATAGATATGGTCAATCCATGTGTGAATTTATGAATATTAGAAAAAATATATATGGGTAAGACTAGGGAGTGGGCAAGAGTTAAGTTTAAAGTTATAAGTAGCAACTTAACTTAGTTAAAAGTCAGTTTAATTTTTTTTTAAACTGAATATTTACAATCTATGTCAACAAAACTATGTCCTAGATTGGCATTTTTCTCCCATCCTCATTTATTTATTTATAAATGGTGTCAAAAACGTTAAGTTAGCTATTAATGAGTTGTTCCTTTGTACCAATACCTTTTTGGATTGTATTATTCTTCAAGAAGACCTCAACTCACTAGGGCCAAAACCTATCGGATAGATTTCTCTATTCCAAATGCAATTTTTATTTAATCTCTTAGTTATCATCATTGTTCTATTAATGTTAATTATTCTATACCTGTGTCCTCTTTGAATCTGCTGGCGAGTCCATATCTGATTCGAGTTTAACGTTAGATAAAATTTCTTGTACAACCATGAATATACTAGGTCTTGCTTAGAATCTCTATGGATTCCAAGCTGTCTAGTTCCTAAAAGTTCTCTTTTTTTCATTTGTGTGTTCCATACTAAAGTATGTGGCTGTAATAGTGTAATTTGGTGTCAAACAACCATGAGAGGAAGCTACAACTAAGATAATAGTTACAAAAATGCACATCTTTCAGACTATTGATTGAAAGTTCCCCATATGATTATGATCCAGTACTTTGTAATGCAGACTTGGCCATACTAGCTGACAGAAGAACTCAAACAAATCTTTTAATTTTTACAAAAATCATAAAAAATTAGTTATCAAAATCTGACAACTATAAGGCCTGAGAAGTTATTTTTTTCGATAAAATACACCCTATCAACCCCCCCCCCCCACCTACCGTAAACAGATATCGGTCAGTAGACTAGTGGAAAAGTTTTATAATTAATGCGGCAAATAAAAAAAAAAACAAATTTTAAAATGTTATAGAATGGAGGAAAATTTGAAAAACTGGCACTGGACCCCTTATTCATGTTGATCTGATCGAAATAGTTTGGAAAAACGAACCAACTATTGTAAAACAACAGTGTATGAAACACTTCTGTACTCTTAAGTCCTTAAGATACAGAAATATGCAGTACACATCTAAAAATGACAAAATATGGAAAAATATGTGTTTTAAAATTTGTATTCTGGATCTATTGACTATAATATTCAAACTTGTAGTTTATATATCTATTTTATGGATTGTTAAAGAAACATGCAAATTCATATCAATCAGGACCCAAATTATGAATCGTAGGTTACTGTATTGATTTTTTTATAATTTATACTGTTGTGTATTTTAGCATTAAGATTACTAACTGAAATTTGTATAGGGCTCGTCCCATTTCATAATAACAAAAAAATATTGATTATTTTGAACCTTATTAAAATAGAAACAGAAATATATTATATACCACCATTCACCTCTATGAATAGTGCATTCAACACTTCAATAGTGTAAATTTAGTATTTAAAATACATGATAATTAAGAAAATTATTTTACATTTTTATATAAAAACATCGATATGTGCAAAATAAAATCAATTTTAAATGTATGGGGTTGATTGGAAGAAAACAATTTTGAATTTACAAATTACAAATTGAACTAACATGACCATACAACTAATTAACTGATTAGTAACTACAAAGTAAAATTTAACTTATTAAGTTGATTTGCTTTTAAAATAAAGTAACACGTTAATGTCCAGTCTTCAATATCATTATACAAAAATAATTTTATTTTCAATAAACAATTGCATGGAACTAAAGAATTTTAATATCAAAGTTGGGAAATAGTATTTATGAATAGGCATTATAAGAAATGGTTATGAAAGCCATTTTTAAAAGCAGATTATTATATCTTGAACACAGATATAATTCATTAGTATTTATAGTGGGATGTGGGAGTTGTGTGCTGAATTAATAATAATTAGGTTTGATTTAAATGTCCTAAAAATATCGAAACTGTGTATCGCTAAAACAATGTTATCGTTTGTTAAGTTAACATATAGATTATCATGTATTTATATAAGCAGCCCATTGACTTTATCATCAGCTAATTGACATGTAACATTAAGACAAATTTGTTAATCATTTCATTTAAAAACCAGATTACCCAATTACGTGTATTTATATTTTTTTATAATTTAACTAGAAATAGGTTTAAAAAAAATGACTTTAAACGTCAATAACCTCAAAAACTAAAAAAAATGTTAAATAACAAAGTTTATTATTAGCAAGTGTGTATTTAAAATACATTTGTATTTTGGAAAGCATATAGTATTATCAAGTATTCTAGAAAAAATGTTTCAAGTGCATCGAAATTCAAGCACTACTATTAATGATTAGGTATAATTCATGGTACGTTGAAGCTCAATCATAGTAAGATAGTGTTAATACATTCTGATTTAAATAAGGTTCAACTGTATTAACAAAAATGCTTTCAGCACATAAATATTTTATATTTTATAAACAATTTCTCAGACAGTTATAATTTTTGTAAAGTGTGATAACCATTTTTCTATCTTTGATGAGTGTTCACTTTTTTTGTACAACAGAGACCATATAACAATATTTGTTATGTCCAATTTTGTATTCGATTCCATGATCAGGTTGTGTAGTTCTGTCGTTCGATCATTTGCTGAATAACTAATTTCATTTATTAAATCTAAAACCTTATCAGATTTTATTTGATCAGCATCTATCAATGGTTGAGTGGCCAGATATTGATTGAATGTCCGCAACAATGACACTTCACCGATTGACGAATCCGTTGGAGACCTAACAACTTTAGGGCTGGGCTTAACTAAAAAAATAAATAAAAAAAAAAATTAGAAAATGTATAAGTGTTTATTTTATTTAATTGTAAACTAACTGTGTTGCCATATTACAAAGACTTTAACAATGCCCTTGGTGTCTTTACAAGTCACATTCTTGAATGCTTTAATGGTATCTAATGCATTTAAATCTTTCAACACAGATGAATGCACATGATAAGAAATATCCCATGCAACTGCTGGCCATATGATTGGTAAAGCTAATAGAGAATATGGTGGATCTTCTGGATCAGCAAACACTACTGTATCATTCTACAAAAATATATAGTTAGGTACTATTTATTACTATTTAGTAGTTACCATATTAATAACAATTGAAACCTTACTTTTATCAGATTTGTAATGTCATTATTGTTTACAGACTTAGAACTGCTTTTGTTTTTTTTATTAACATTACACTGAGTTGATTGTTGTTTTTCTGGGATGGATACGCTATCCTTTGCATTTGGGAATTTAACATCTAATTTACTTAATCTGAGTTCAAGCTGTTCTAATATTTTAAGAACTTCACTTTGTTTCTCTAGAAGTACTTGGATTTCTTGATCTGATAATTGAGTTTCATCATTTATGTCCTGCAACTAAATCAAGAAAAAATTGTTTAAAGTGACAAAAATAGTCAATCAAAATAGTTTACTGTGATGAAAATAAAAACTTAATTTCTTAAATAAACATATAACTAGTACGTATGTACTGTGTGCTGTGTGCCTGTGTTCAACATTGTTGATAAGAATTAGTTTTTTACTAGAAGACAAGTATTATTTTAACTGTTTTGGGTCTTAGAAAAAATATAATTTGTACAAAACTGCTCAAAGGAGCGAAACAATCGGAAAACCCTCATGCATGTAGGGGGAATAAAATGGGAATAACACAAATTTGTAATTTGAATGTTGAAAAACGTAAACATGAGTTTAGTGGTAAATACTAAATTCAGAGTAACACCGACTCATTATCATACACGTGCGTTTAAGTGATCAAGCAGAGAATTTTTTTTTTTTGATCAAGTAACGTTGTTGGTATCTTCAAAGTATGATAAGGAATAATTTTGTCAGAACCTCAGAACAATCAATCATTAACTATTGAGTTATTATTTCAACAACGTCTAACTCTCGATTTGTCATTCCGAGTACGCAAATTGCGCGACACAGTCATGACGCGGTTAGCGAATCTCGCAAATATTTTCATATTGAAACCGCGGGACTATCGACCAAATGGTAAGTTCACGATTTATTTTATGTATGAACCGGGCGTCGACACCGCTAACAGGCCACGGGGGAGTTGAGCGTTTCAAATTTTCCATCAAAATGAAGACAAGCAAGCGGTTAACGGATTGTCAAAACTTAACAAATAAGAGGGAAACGGCGACGAAACTAACCTCGTCAGACTTGTCGCTCATCGGCATTCCGGAGAACGACATCTGTTGTAAGTCTTTGAGCTTGTACATGCTGCATGTGTTCTCAATCAACATGGGTACTGGGACCACCGGTTTCAGCTTGTACATGATCGTGAAATTCGCCTGACGGACAGAAAAAAATGCAGATGACGACCAAAAATAGAAGTAGTGCTGCAGAATCTCTATAGAATCTAGTCCGGTTGGTCTTCCGTGATAATTCCAAATTCGGAATTCCGTAATTCCTTCGTTAAACGGGTCGCAAGCTAGCAGCTGACGCAACTATAGATATCATGTATTTATATATGTGTTATGGTAGGAGCAGCAGGCTGCAGCTGCAATCGTCTGCCCATGGTTAACGCCGCCGTCGATGATAAGGCAAGACAGTGTGACCAACCATAAGTGGCCAACCGTTAAAAAGTATATGGGTCTTCGCTGCGATGGCTTTCAGAGAGACCTAGGTTTCTGGAGACGACAGTACCGCTAGACCGGCCATCTAGGTAAATCGGTGGCCACCACTAGTGGCCGGACAAAAGGGACGGTGGCCGCGCGATGACCGTCAACGGTCGGAATGGAAAGCGCGGGGCGGCAACCGGCCAATGGGAACGGGAGAAGGCTGCAGCTGCTGCCGCGGCGGCGAGAGTTCATGGCAAAACATGTCGAACGGAGGAGGTCGCGGGACGCGTCGCATTTCACCCGCACTGCCAAGTCTGTCTCTCACAGCGACACCGTCTCCGGGCGACGGGAGCGAGTGAGACCACACGATCGGAGAATAACATACAACACTACGGCGACGTTATTATTGCCATGACTATTACTATTATTGTTATTTAATATTATTCCGTGCCCGTTTTTTTTTTTATTTTCGTTTCGTTTTTTCTTCCCGTCGTGTCGTTTTGTTTTGTTTACGAACGGTTACTTGACAGCGCGTGCCCGCCAGGCGACTGCCGACCACGACAGCGACTTGCAAGCGAAGCGAACCGCCGCGGCCGACCACACGACTGCAGTGTGTGATAATAGTGTTTTCGTTACGACGGCACGTAACGCGGTAATTTGCGATGCGAACGAGTTCGGAGCCTCACGAAGGTCACCTGACCGCGTTTCGGCACCCGCCGTTGGCCCGTTAACGTCCGTTTTTTTTTTTTCGCGCGCTCACCGACGTCGCACACGCACTGCAGGCCTACCCGCGACTACGACACAGCTGTGCGTGTGCGCGCGATTTTGTGTCCACGGATCGCGGGCACAACAATATCACAACAACCTATCATTTCCATCGTTGCTGCCTGTTGGTAATTGGTACGATCCTGCCGCAAGACAACCGTGGTGATCGCCGCCGTACGGTACGCGCTCGGGGTGCCGTGTGTCGCTACCGCCGGACTATATCGTTTTGTTTACTCGACGGATCAGTTATCGTCAGTGTACATCCGCCGCCGAATAACGGTCGCCAGTGACGGTTGTTGTTGTTGTTGTTGTAGTTATAGTGATAACAACTCGGACCATGTCGGGCCGGCCAAAACGCAGGGGCCGTCCTCCGAAAACCCCGGGATCGGACAAGCCCAAGTTTCAGATGCACTTGCTGAAAAAACCCAAGTACCTGCAGAACCTCGAGACTGTCGAGGTTGCTGTCCAATCGCCCTCCCCTGGACGGTCTGTGGCTTCGAGACGTAGCACCTCGGCGTCTGTCGGAGCTCGCGCCGCAGTGGTTGTCGAAACACCATCGCGCAACACACGGCGGTCCAACCAGAAGGCCAAGACACCGAAGACACCCAAGACGCCAGCTGTCCCAAAACCTAGGGCACCGCGTCCGTCGACCAGCAAGAAAAAGAAAACCAAAAAGTCCACTGTAGGCAAAAGTCACGATTACCATTACGGTTCTGACTTTGATGAGTCTGAAAAGAGCGAAGACCCGTCCGAGAGTGAACAGTCCGACACTAATGTTGAAGACGTTGTTGATGATGTTAGCGACAGTGATTTCTCTGTCTCTGGCTTTTCTGTTGCCAGCCGTGCACGTAAAAGCAATGTCTCCTACATCAGGAACCCCAGTCCCGAGCCGCTGTGGCTCAGGGGTGAAGAAATACCAAAATTGGATTTACCCAAATCCTCAGAAGATCTCTTAGTGCCTACTGAACACATCATGCAAGCTTTGAGTGTCTATGAAGTGTTGAGACGATTCAAAAGCCAGGTATTTTATATTTAGATACAAAGTAGTTTTTTCTCAATTTCAACTCATTTTTTATTGTAGGTGCGATTGTCTCCATTTCGATTTGAAGATTTTTGTGCAGCTCTTGTTTATGAAGAGCAAAGTTACCTGTTGGCAGAGGTCCATATAATGCTGTTGAAAGCAATACTACGCGAAGAAGATTTACAACAGACACATTATGGTGCTGTTGATCAGAAAGATAGTATCAATAGTGTATTATATTTTATGGATACTATTACGTGGCCTGAAGTATTACGAGAATATATTGAGTCTGATAAATCATTTGATGCACAAGTTCTAAAAGTATTTAATAATGGTGATGAATATCCATTTACGAACATCAAAAATAGATTATCTGTACTGCAGTTTTTAACTGATCAATTTTTAACCTCTACTCTTATTCGAGAAGATTTTATTCATGAAGGTATATACTAATATATAAATAAATAGTTAAAAGCATTTAAAAACTAATCAAACAAAAATTGTATAGGCCACAGTTTTCAATATGATGATCATTGTCGAGTATGCCATAAAGTGGGAGACCTTTTATGTTGTGAGACATGTCCAGCTGTGTTTCATTTAGAATGTGCTGAGCCTCCTTTACATGATGTTCCTACAGAAGATTGGCAGTGTAATTTGTGCAAAGAGCATAAAGTCATTGGAGTATCTGATTGTATACCTGATGATGAGAAATCTGGTTTATCATCCCGTCAGGACCACTTAGCTTATGATCGACATGGTCGTAAATATTGGTTTCTAGTTAGACGAATTTTCATGTAAGTGTACTAATATCATTAATATTATATCTACTAACATAATTTGTCTTGTGATACAGTGAAAATGAAGAGACTGGAGAATGTTGGTATTATACAACAGAAGAGCAGCTAGGCTTATTATTAGACTCTCTAGATCGTGAAATGGAATCTGCTCTTTTCAACGAAATAGAAAAAGTGAAAGAGGAAATTAATCGACAAATGAAAATAACTATGGACCTCACCTTACAGTATCGACCATCAAATAGAAAGACATTTTTGGATGTAGAAAACAGTAAGTAATTAGAAGCTTGTTGATAATAAAAAATTACTTGTATCAAAGAAATATTTCAAAACATTTAAAGCTTAGACTCTTATACAAATAATATATATATTTGTCAAGTGAATTGTAGTTACCTTCATAACTTATCCTTATCGTTATTTTTTTGTTTAAGTATGAATTTTGACATACACAAGTAAAAACACTTAAATATATATGGACATTTTATTATAATATTTTTACCTTGGTCTGAAATACATATTTTTAAACTACCTCAATTACATTTTAGAAAAGATATATAATTATTTTACTCACTAGAACCACTTCAATAATAAATCATTGTTTCCAGTATTCTCAGTTTCATCATAACTAAATAATTTTTAACTTCAATGAAAAAAATAAAAATAATAATAGAATCAATTGATAATAGTTTACATTTTTATGTTATAGGTTATATATTAGGCATGAGAGAAGAAATGCAAAAGAAAAAAGATACAGAAATGGGTAAAAATGATAGTAACATTGAAGAAAGTGCTGAAAATGTGAAGGGCGATAGTGAATCAAACAATGATGGTAAACAAGAACAGTCAAATGATGTATCTGCAGATAAAAATGGTATGTACTAATGTTTGTAATAGACGCAACTAGGGTAAACATTTTAGAAGGGTTAGGTTACAATACTATTTATTTAAAATACCCGTAGGAGACATATATCTAAGTCAATAATTTATATTTTCGGGGGGCTAAGCCTCCCAGCAGCCTCGATACCACTAGTTGGGCCACTGCTATTTGTATAATAAATTTTTGGTTTATTCTTATAACATTTTTGTTTAGAAAATGAAGGTAGTAGTGGCGACTTGAAAAATGATGACAATCAGATGGATGTCGATGATAGTGAACATAATCATAGTTTAAGTAAATATAAATAAATTTTTTTAAACCACTTAAAATAATTTAATTTATAAATATTGAATTTTTCTTTAGGGAGCACACGTAACAGATCATTACGCCTTAAACCAGCATTACGCCAAACACCAGAACAGACGAAAAAACCACCTGTCGTTGAAAAACCTTCTCCAGCTCACTCCTATTTAGACAACTTAGGTGCTAGGGTAACTCGATTTAAAGCTCAACATATAGCAGCTGGTACCTATTTGTACAAACTCGGCATGGATAATAGCTTTAAGACATATGTAAATCAATACAGTTCAAATCCAACTGCGTTAAATAAGATTCAAAAGAATGAAGAACGTGACAAAAAGCGATATATGTCCCACAAGTTTTCACTTACAGGACCTGGTGAATACAAATGGTGTGGACAAATATTTGGTATGTATTCAATCGACAAATCCTATTTGATTTTTTCTGTGCTTATTTCTATATAATTTTATGTTATTTTTAGGTGCTCGATCAACACTGATAAGTACCGTCAAACAAACTATTATTTCATTAGACAACTTGTTACCATCATCATTAATGCATATCAATTGGTCAGTGTTGCGCAAACCTTGGCTAACTCAAGTTAATTCATGTTCTACTCCCAAAGATTTTGCAAGAGTTATGGTTGTTTTGATGTCTTGCATTAAACCAGTTGTTTATGCACCAGTTTGGCATGAACAACTTGGTAAATATACTTATTTGTATATATTTCTATATGCTCATTTATTTAATGCGATTGTTTCAGGGCATGTAAAACTTTATCGTATCACTCATGCGGAACGAGAAGAAAAGAAAAAAACTGACAAAAAAGATAAAAAAGATAAAGATGCAGAAGAAGATGAGCGTAATAAATTAACCATACATTTTGTCAAATACACTCTAGGCTTAAAACATCAAGTGAGTAATAATGTAATTCATTTAATTTTGGACGTTTTGCTAAGAAATAACGCTTGCATGTTAGGTTCACAAACAAAAAGGAGAAGAATATAGAATTCATGGCCAATGGGGGTGGCAGTGGCTATCAAAAACAAGAGACTATAAATTGGCTGATTCTTCAAAACAAGGCTTAGCAGCTGGACCTGCCAAAAGAATTTTTCAAGGCAAAGGTAAATAAAATAACTATAATAATTAGAAATCTTAAATTGTTAGTTGCCTAAAAATTAAACAAAAAACATTAGGTTTTAGGGTTTTGAAAGTTAAAAAATCTATGTAATCTCAACCATTTTAGTTCACTCATAATAACACAGTTTATTTTTATTTAGATGATAAAGGAGTGCGAACATTTTCTATCGCTGAAACACTTTACGACTCTATGATATTAAAAGAATGTACATTTGACTCAGAAGCGTCAAGTGAAATTCTTGATGACCAAAGTGTCATACATTTAGATAGTGTTTCAGGTAAACCTTTTAAATAATAATATTACTTAAAACATGGTCTAATAATTATATCTCTTATTTCAGATATAGATTTTATAAATATGAAAATCCTTTCACCCATTGACAAACTCGATGAAAACATCAATATTAGTAGTACACTATGTTCTTCTAGTCGTATATTGTATCCTAAACTTGCCAAGAAATGTAAAACTGATATGTTGTTGCCAAGAAGAATGCAATTAAAATTAGCTGAAGAAAGATCAATAATGACAAAAAATGCCAGCATCCCAAAACCAATTCCAGAAGTAAATATTTTTACGATAATTATCAGTTAAATAATAAAATGAAAAAATCGGGGGAGTATTTAAATCATTTTTTGTTTGATTCCATTATTTTTTTGCACATTAGAAAATACTACTTATACGTAGTTTAAAGATAGTATATAATTATGTAAACCTTTAAAATGTTAAAGAACATAAATTCTGATATTCTCATTTTATTGAATGTAGTATCATCGGTAATTTTTATAGAAGATTATCCATTTAAGAGGTTGTCACACCCGCATATGTTTTCTTCGTCTTACATGTGTATGACAGCAAAATGTATGCTCAGCTGTTCACGCTTAGCCCTGTTAATTTAAAAATTAGAGTGAATCTTATAAAATGTAATGTAAAGATTATTATCTAGGGTATCTCATTGGCTTATTGTTGTATTTTGATTTAAAATCGAGTTATGAGTATTTAAAGATGTACAAACAATTTACAATTTTCAAATACTCGCTTTAAAGTTAAAATAAAACAAAAAGCCGATGAGATGCCATAGATAATAACCTTATCTTTAAATTTTATATGAGGTAAATTAACTCTAATTTTTAAATTAACAGGGTTAAACGTGATCTGCTGAGTAAATTTACTATGTTATCCGCATGTAAGATGGAGACAACATATATGAGTGCAACGTCCTCTTAAGAGAGTCTAATTTAAAGTAAAAGCATTCCAGTTCCATTATTCTTTTATACTTTTCAAGACTTACTGAGAAATGTATTTCAAATAGAATTAACCTTATGAGTTATCTAAGGCTATTATTTTTAATTTAATGTAATTTATTTCTAGGCTGTAAATACTACACCTTCAAGTGCGTCTCCTCAAGTTTCAACAGAAACTATCACCAAAATGAAAGAAAAGTCCTACATGTTGAATACTTTACAAAAACGTGTAATTCAACTCAAACAGCATTATTTATCGTTCAATACTATGTCTGAACACATGATATGCTATAATAGTAGTTGCCGAGCAGCCAACAAATCTAGTATGATTGCCTCATGTTATAGTCCACTTTGCATCAGACATGTGGATGTACGAAATGAACTTCTATCATTACTACGTAAAATGAACATTTTGAAATCAGAACTAACCGGTGGGTATTTAATATAGATAGTAATAAAATACATATTTGCTATACAAATTTTAATTCACAGAATTAAAAGCATCAATTCCTAAAGACCTGGGTGTATTAAATATGAAAACCGAAAAGACTGATAATACTAAAGTTGAACCAGTTCAAATTAAAACTGAAGTTAAAAAAGAAGAAAATGTTATAGTTAAAAGTGAACAGGTGGTTCAAGTAAATGATGTAAAGACCGAGAGTATCACCAAGCAAAAAGATATAAAAACAGAAAACGAAGATGAACAAAATGTGAAAGTTGATGTCACCAGCTGCAGTCCTACTACTGGGTATGTTAACATTAAAACAATATTTATAGCTGTCATATACTATGTATACTTATTTTTAGACTAAGTGTTTTGAAGCCGGCAAGAAAAAGAGGTGGTGCTAAACGAGAAGGTGTTTTAGTAGATTGTATAAATGACGGACGTGTTTATTCTACAGATGATACGCGTAAAAAGGTTAATTTAACTAAGATTTAATCAGCCATTCAAAATTGTTACTTACTTTATTAATAACTTTTCTTGAATATAGATATATTTGAAAAAAATCATGAGTAATAATGTTCCTGTTAAAAAGAAAGCAGAAAAAATTAAGTATCCTCCTACTTCACGCTTTTATACACGTAGTAAACGTTGCAGTTTATTAGTCTTACCAAAACACGAGCTTCGAAAATTAGCTAGACATGGTGGACATGATTTTGTTAATGGTTTCAATCCAAATGGCAAGGTATATGATGATATTTTTTTTTAGCTTCTTAGTCATTCATTGTTCTTATCTATTTTTCAGACCAATAATGCGATATGGCCATATCCTTGCCCAAGACCATATTTTAAGACATGCTGGCTTTATAGAACAATAATGTTTAACACCATATCAGCTGCTGCGTTACAATTAAGAATTCTATGGGCGTGCTTGAAATGGGATGAATTAACTGCTAAGACTGCTCATTTGGCTAGTAAACGAGAAGTAACAACTGAAACTGAATTAGTTACTACAGAAACTTTAGAATGCCGTACTTCGGGCCAATTCAATGAACACACTGAATATTTAATACGCAAAGTTGTAATACCATTGGATATACCAAAACAAGTCAGGGGTAAGTTAAACTCCCATATAAACTAATTTAAATTTAATACATTTTAAAAACAAATTTCAGAGGTGACACCCATACGAAGTGGTTTGAGAAAACGTAAAAGAGAAGAAGCTCCAAGAAATACCGCACCACAGGTATCTGAAGTTTGGGTTGATGAAAGTAAATTAGAGCTGGTAGAAATCAAGCAATTCCATGAAAGGTATCTTAACACTATTCATTATCATTTTTCTAATTCTCTAAGTAATTGATTAAATTTTTTACAGAGTTGAACGTGAACTGCAAATGCAACAAGCCATGAAAACACGTGCATCTTCAGCCTTTGCTAATAAATTGTTGCACAATGATTCTTCTCATAATCGAAGTATTAACGATAAGCTCCGTACACAACACTCGGATACAACGGAACACATCAAAGATCAGTTAGAACAGTCTCTCAGAGCTCAAAGAGTAGCTTATAAAAGAACATCAGTACACAATGATAACAACTCTTCAAATAAGAAACTATGCGTGGACGTATCCAACTCACAAAGTCCAGTGACTAGTAGTTCAACGCAACGTATGAAACTTGTACCTGGTAAGACTATTTAACATTTTGATGGTAAAAATTCTTATACAGCCATGAATATAATTTTATTAGTTGTAAAAACGGTGTTGTACATTTACATATTAATATTTGTATGAATAGTGAATAGTGATACTGTTTTATTACCGTACTTAACAATGTATATTATAATATTATATATCATACTCTATTTATGATACATCAATAACGTGATAGCTATTATTTTCATGTACTGATTGATGGCAAATCAGTCTTACACAAACTACCCCTTACTAATTGATTGAAGTAGATGTAAATTATCATTATTTGTTCAGGTGAAGGTGGAAGATTAAGGCTGATGCCTAATAACAAACCTTTGTCTCAAAATTCTACCTTACTTCAATCTTCCCCACGAGTTGCTGCTAAACCTCCTACTACTACTCCTACCACTCCATCAACTCGTCGTATATTCATGACTAAATGTATGTACTATTTATTATGTGTATTAGATATGGTTACTGTATTGAGTGAATACTCAATTATATTTATATATAATTCTGCCCTGATATAATATAGGTCCAGATGGTAAGACCAGACTTGTGACTACACCAAAATCAATCATCAATGACTCTAATGTGATAAATCAAAACTCAATAAAGATTCAGTCAACTAATTCCCAAATAGTCACTTGTAAGTTTGAACAAACATGCATTTAAGATTTAAATAATTTTAATTTTTAAAATTGTTATTATTTAGCAAATAATGTAACGCAACAAAAATTACAATGTATTAAAGGGGAAGATGGAAAATTACAATTCAAAGGGCTTTTACCAGGTAATAATGTTCATAACCTGATTAAAATGTATTATTAAAATGTAATTATTTATATATAGGACAACAACTTATTCAATTACCCGATGGAAAATTGCATGTGACCAGCTATATAAATCCTAGCCCATCTCGAACTGTGCAAATAGGGAAAAATACAATGTTGGCAAATAATAATAATTTTCAGAAAGCTGGCACTCAAGTAAGGTCTTAATATGTGATATGTGTGTATTTGTTTGATAGTCTTTTTTACGTTAGTTACATTGTATGTTTATGTAAAGTTGTTAAGTTTTTAATATTATGTATATTTACAGACAATTATTTTGAACCGAGGATCACAGCCTATCCAACAAGTTATGAAACCACAAACATCTCAAGTAATAATCTTACTATTAATATAATTAACTAACAAAATATAATATATATATATTTATATATGCTTAATTTATTATTAAAATAATATATTTTTCTAATATAAAATATATACAATGAAAAATAATAATTTGTACATCTCACAGATGGTAGTTTCTGGTGGACAGTTAGTAAATGTTTCACAAGGTCAACAAATGATTGTGCAGCATATTAATCCAAATAAAGCCACTATAGCCACTATTAATGGGCAGCAAGTTTTGATACGGCCCAATACTGGTGAGTTTATAAATTAATAAGATACCGCACGCCTTGCAGGTGTGTGTTGTCTCTGTCTTAAAAACATACAACATACCAAATTTTGTATTCAATTTTACAGTTCCAATTTTGTGTTTTGTGTTAGTTTTAATATTTGAGTGAACTAATATATTTTTAAACTTGATGTTAAGAACATTATCTGTTTTCTTTTATATTTTAATTTTAAAGCAAGATATGAGCACTTAAATTTAATATTTATCATAATCATATTTTGTTAAAAATTAAAAATCTTAACAACTGTTGTATAAACCAAATAAATTAAATTTGACAATAGGTCAAATACTCTAATATTAAAATCAACAACACAATTAGAACTGATAAAAAAATTGAATGTTTGTACGACAGAGATGACATTTGCAACCATATGGGCATGTGGATCATCTTAATACTTACAGCTTAAAACATAAATTCATCATTATTTTTGATTGATTAGTTACCTCTGCCAACATAATAAGTAGCGGTGGCCAGACAATTAAGTTTGTTCGACCTCAGCAAACTGTACAAAAAATTCATCAATCTGTACCACCACTATCACCTCGAGTTACTCACACAACTGGAATAGTTCAAGTAAGGTTTTCAATATAATTTTCATTTTATTTTTAATATTAATTTACCACTAATTGTAGGATCAACACAGGCCAGTACTTCCACAGGCTGTACCTACGCCATTAGTTGATGAACAAGAAAAATTACTATTAGCTAATCAGCCACCTGGTACAGTCATAAAATGTATCACAGCTCAAGTAATTCAAAGTCCAACGCATGGTAATAAAATAGTGTTACAAGGTTTGCAAGGTAATGATTTTACACCTCAGCAATTGCAACTTGTACAGCAACAAGTCAAACAACAACTCTTAAAAGGTGAGCAATTTCAAATATATAATTTATTAATTTAAATTATAGTTTAAAGGGTTTCATTAATATTTCAGCTCAAGAATCCAGTGGTACTCAAGGAGTCTTAGGTCCTACAAAGATTTACCTAGCTGTTCAACCACCAGATTCCCAACTTCCTACTGTTCAGAAACCTGGAACTGTTGCACCCATCATAGCCCAACCTACGGTTAAACCAATTGAACCTACCCCTAAGCCATCAGTTCCTGTTCCAAACAACATCCCAGAAAGTTTAACTCAAATTAAAACTGAACCAGTAAATAAATAGTTGTTTAAATTTAATTTAATATTGAAACCTAACAATATACTTTTTTAGCCATTAAAGTCTCCTGTGAATAAAATCCCGGCAATTAAAGAAGAACCAATTGATTCCCCCAACTCATTTGTAGTGACTCCAAACTATATTAGTCAATGTAAGTTTTATTGAGTACCTTATTTTCGTGTCTTTTTGAAACAAATTTATTACTGTTGTAGCAATTAAAAATGTTTTGAAAAATGAAGATTTAAACCCAGAAACTCAAGAAAAACTGTTACAATTGCAAAAATATCAAGAACAACAGTTGCGTGATCCAGTACCCCAGACAACAGTTCCTGCATCTCCTGCTAGAAAACGACCTTATGAAAATGATAATTTGGCAGAATTTGAACCTCCCAAAAAGTCAACTGAACGTGATAATTCTGGGTATTTTTATGTTCATTAATAAAAGCACTGAGAAATGTTATTCTGCCAATTTTATGCTTAGTTCTAGTTAAACTTGTGTTATTAATTATTTTTATTGTACATATAGGTCCTTGATATCTCCTGAACAATCAAAACTATATCAGACACTTCAACAAGGCGATGATCAACGTAAAATGCAACAACTTCAATCAAAACTGCAGGTTAGCTTGTTCAAACAAAAAGAATTATTGAAAAAAGATATACTAAAAAAGAGGGCGCTTCTGGAAAAGGAATTGCAAATCGATATTCAGGTATGTATTTTAAATTCATGTTTTTCTCGAAATTCGGTTTAATCGAACTTCCTGACAAACATAATTTCCTGAGTTTCGATCCTCAGTTCCGATTCCAGAAATGTCGTTGCTCGATTTGATTGCAGTGTACAAAGTACCTTGGGTAGGAGGAAGGAATATAATTGATGGCGTAATATGTCTGCCTAGACAATAGTCTATTTATTTTTAAGTTATTTTAATTGTTTGATGTGTTTTACAGAATGAAATAGCTGCTAACGTGACTGTTTCATCCGCTGATTCTACAACCACTTCCAATAATGTAACTGAAAAGTCTATTCCAGTAACACCTACTCCTGCTCAAGTAACTCCCCCTCCCCAAGGTAGTAGCAAGCGTAAACACGCTTCAGGCCCACCAACCACCATACAAACTACACCACATGCCAATAGTAATTCCAAAACTAGTAATTCGGGACCTGGTAGACGACGGCCAATGAAAATATCTCCTCCAGCACCAAACCGTAATCATTCACGGCCATTACCATTATCACCAGCCAAGAAATCTAGCCCAAAAAAGAGTAAAAAAGAAAAAATTATGTGTCTTTGTCGAACACCCTATGACAGTTCAAAGTAAATAACTACCATGACCTATTTTCTATGATTAAGTATGTTGTAATTATGTTTGGTCTTAGGTTTTACGTGGGATGTGATATGTGTCATAACTGGTTTCATGGTTCTTGTGTCGGCATTACTGTGCAAATGTCGAAAAGAATTTCCGAATGGTTTTGTCCTGAGTGCAAGCGGTCCAGGGATCCTGAAGTTCTCTATTGTATATGTAGAAAACCATATGATGATCAACAGTAAGTTATATCTACAGTAGAAATCGGTTATAACGAGTTTTAAGGGCCAGCTAATTTTTCTTGCTGTAACCTGTAGCTTGTTGTATACGTTATAACGAGCGTCTGTTTTAACCGGTCAATCATCACAGTAACCGGTCGGAGGGATGGCCAAACGTATTAGTGAACCAATCAGAACACAATTGAGTATTAACTGTTGATGGCTCACCTGAGATTTTGCCAATACCTATGTTATGCTTTAAAATTAATATATCAACAAATAAATAAATAAAATATAACTAGCAGGTTGACCTAAATATGTATATACTAGGCAAAAGATAATGACCGGCTCTGACCATTTATTTTATAACTCAATGTATTTTACTCGTCATAGCCAATAACTTGTAATAACCATACTCGTTGTAAACGTATATTTTAACACACAATCATATCATCCTTGTGCCGGGACATAACGTTTTGCTTGTTGTAAGCAGTATCTCGTTCTAAGCGATGCTAGTTATATTGATTTCTACTGTATTAATATAAATTGAATAAATATTTTATAAAACACTTTATTTATGTACTTGTTTATTTTAGATTTTATATTTGCTGTGATAAATGCCAGGACTGGTTCCACGGCAGCTGTGTTGGTGTATTGCAATGTGAAGGTGATAAAATGGATGACTACAATTGTCCTAGGTGTATGTCCAACTCTGAAATCAATTTTGCCAATTTGAAACCATTGAACCAACAAGACAATGATGACTTATTAAAACTCATCAAACACATACATGTAATTATTTACCATTGATCACTAAACACTGTATACCTTCTATACAAAATGCTTTTATTTTTAGTCACATAAAAGTGCATGGCCTTTCATGGAGCCAGTCGATCCTCATGAAGCTCCTGATTATTACAATGTCGTTAAGGAGCCTATGGGTGAGGAGACTTCTCTACTGAAATCAATTATTTTTATAATTTTCAATCTTTGTAACCTCTTCCTTATTATTTTAACAGACTTGAACTGCATTGGAAAAAATGTGACCGATAAGAAGTATAAGAATCTCACAGAATTCATTCGTGATATGATCAAGGTATTTGACAACTGTAGATATTATAATCCACGTGAATCGCAGTTCTATAAGTGTGCCGAAATCCTAGAGCAGTTTTTTGTGTCAAAATTGAAAAACCTAAGGGACAAATTTTGTGAACAATACATGGAAGTCTAAAAAATGTTTTTCAATTGTTGTAATCATTTTCTAAGTAGTCATACTCTTATTTTACATTTTTTAATGTTTTTTTTTTAATTATTTATTAATAAATATTTTTGTTCTTTTTTTATTATTATCTTACAGAAAAAAAACATTGTATGTTTACTAAATAGTTTATTTTATTTATTAATACAGTAAATCATAACAGCTATTATTGATCTATAAGAAAAAATCTATATTTTTAGCTAACTTATTGTTTGTTATATTGACATAATTTTATGGACAGCTCACTGCCTATTTGGCAATGACATTGATATTTTATTATCGATACAAACTGTTTTGCTGGTGTATCTATCTTTTTTTATCAATTTTGTCTGGATAACTATTGTACATGATAAGTTACTACAAAATTACTGTTGAACTATTGATGTTTGTTTGACCACTCGGAAGTCCAAACACTCATTCCAATTGAAATCAAAGTCTATATTTTTATCTATATAACCTTTTTTGTAAAATATAATATAATATATATAATTATAAATAAAAAGTTTTAAGGTAATGTTGTATTTATATTTGTCTCTTAAAACATGTTTTATACAGTATATTAGTATTTTAATATTCTTTTTTTTTAATGAGTCAACTCAAAACCAAAAACCTGTATGATTTGTTTATTGAAAGCATGTAAATAATATAATGTGTAGGGGTAGAGCCTACTTGTATTTTATTTTTTAATAAAAAAATATGGATGTTAAAATTAACTATGATTATTATATTATAAACGGTGATGATGTTTTTCTTACATGTCTCTTTAGTTTTTTTATTTGTTTGATTTAATTTTTTTTTATTATTATTATTATTAATATTATTTATGTTGTATCTAGTTTTGATGAACTTGTTTGATACTTACTATTGTAATTATTACTATTAAAAAATATGGAAAAAAAAACCGTGAAAAAAATTAAAACAGATATTATATTATTATTATTATGGTTGGTACGAAGCGAACTTGTTTGATTAGCAAATCGACCTCGTTAATTATTTCCCGACGCTAAATTACGTGTTCCTGTGTTGGTCCCTATGGTCTAACGTAGCGTTTCACACGCCTCGGGGGAGAGCTCCCTACATGAATGCTGTCATGCTAATTCGCTATTAATATAACGTTTGCTGCGTACATTAGAATTTTGATTCAGAGCATCACAGACCGTGGTAATGGAGATTTTATTATTATTGCGTAGAAATTCATAATATGCCTTTTCGACCAATGACGGTTTCCGCCAGATATTATACTTGTGAAATTATTATTATTTTGTTTGATGCGTGATAAATTATAAATACACATACCGAGGAGGGTGTAAACAAGAATGAGGGGGTAGAGATAAAAAATAGGTATATTATTAATGTTTAACGGAATTTTAAAATGCACTTGGTGCCCCTCCCTGACAAACGTAGACAATTCGTAGACGGAACTTGACAAACAAAAGTACTATAGGACATGAGAAAATTAAATCTTAAAAATATGATGATAAACTGAATAAAACAGACTTGTATTAGAATATTGGTAAGTAGGTACACTATACACTGAACCATTCAATTTTCTTTTGCCAACTCACATCCTGTTTTTTGGTGTTGGAAGGGGTGAAGGTATCGTATGACCATGGTTCCTTAGTAATACCAGAGGGAACAATACACCCCATGCTACCCCCAAATGTATTCCTAGGCAGACATCAAGACATGTAGATATTATATTGGTTCATTGGCACGACTGGAATTATACTGATTTATAATATTCTATGCAATATAATGTACGAATTTAGAATTATAATGTGAGTCAATGGACAATGGCATGATATTATATGATTAGTAAGTAGGTACCTAAGTAATTATAATAATAATTGTAATGCCTACATTAAAAATATTAGATGCTAGTCGCAATAGGTAAAATTATAAACACTTATAATATCTTGCGTCGAAACCGTCTAGTATTATTGTAGCTCTAGCTGTATAATATACTGGCAGTGGACTCCGGAAATAAAATAGGATTATAGGTACTGTGATTTACTTAGAATGCACGTTCCTATATTTTCCTTAACAATTTGACTTAATTAAATTTTGTATTCAATTTACCTAGGTGGCTAGGTAGATAGGTATGTAATTTAAAAATCGACATGATCAATTAATTTTTTTTTAAATAAGAACTGTACCTTTTTATTGCATCTCATTAACAAGGAGATGATTTTTTTGAAATTGATTATGTATAAAATCGGAATCTAAACAAATAAGTAGTATCTGATTTTTCGTGTTATTATAAACTTTAAGTAGGTACCTATAACGCGGAGTATCGTGATTCGTGAATGGAAGTAAAATTCAAAAATATTCACCTGTCTCTCAACTTTAATCTACTGCCGACATTTAATTCTACCAGAGTTAGTTTTGAGGATCTAAAATATAATTGCTGCTATGTCAACTATATTATTTTTTCATACATTTTTTGAAACTTACATCAAACTTTTATAGACATTTGTTATATAAATTTGTTTCAAATCATTAATCACCAATGCAGCAAGCAATGGGATGAACATCAACAAACAACATGTATTGAATAGATAAATACTTGTTTTTCACTTCATATTATGACAATAAGGTTGATTGAAACTTTTTTTTTAATTTTTAGGAGAAAATATTTACAATCTATATACCTAATATCATAGACCAGTGACACAACTTGATAATAAGGGGTCCAAGTGAACATTTCTAGACTGGGACCCTTACCTGATAATAAAAATTAAAAACAGTCATACCTATTATTATAACCCTAAAAAATATTGTTTTCTTACATTCTTTTCATAGTTAATAATTATTAGTAATATATATACCAATATACCCAATTTTAGACAAGTTTCTCGCATATGTATAAGGTACTCATCGTATAATTCGATTTTTTTCAACTCAAAAGAGTAAAGGCATTATTATTTATAATATATATATTTAGGCTATATTTCAAACGCCAAGATCCTGCAGCGTTTTGTCTGATCAGTTTCAATAACCAATACCTACCGTGGCTGAGTTATTGTTTATATTTTTTCCGCTTTTTAACGCGAGTCTCTCGAGCTCTAGTTATTTATTATAATCAATATTTAAATTTACTTACTTTTCTATGATTTTAACTTTTACGATTTTGAAGTTCATTAATCAAAAGTATCTATATTGGTTTTATTTAAAATTAGAACTGTTACCTATTATGACTCGAAATAATATATACCATGGTTGATCTACTGTAATGATATGCTCACACATCATAATTGTATATATATTGCTTAATTCAATAAAATAAATAACGGTCAAGTTGTCGCACGCAGAGAACCGTTAAAAAATCCAATAAACACCATTAATCACTGATGAAAGGAACGATTTGCATTATTTGGTGGTCGCGTAGAGACTCACATCTGGTTCTAATAACCTGGCACAACATGTGTGATCTATTTCGTGTGCCGCCAGAAACAAGGGATGGTCCATTCAGGGTCTCTGCCACAAGGATAACGGTAAAACTCTTTGAAACGCAGAGGCTTTTGATGAAGCCGCCTGCGACTATGGCCGGCTTGACCACGTCGTCACCTCTCATCAGTGCAGGCGCACCACTCCAAGACATAACAACCTCCCTCGAGTGCATGAGCACCGATAATCCCATACAACAACTTCCTCAACACCGGATCCTGCGAGCGACAACTGACTTATTTCTTTAACGAAAATACATCAGTGTTACATTCATTTTGGATTCGAGTGTTTAAAACTTTACAACCTTATTAAGTCACCTGAACAAATCACTTACAGCTTCGAATAAGGTAAGGTGCATGCGCATCATATGACTTGTATTAATTTATAGAATTAATTTATCTATACTGTATCACCTCGGTGTACTTGGTCATATTCTCGAATACACAACCTCGAGAGCCCTCCGACGATCAGGAGGAAGGTAATAGTGTAATACCGATAATTGTAAATACAAGTATTGACAGGCGTCTTATTTTATTTACTCTTATCCTTTTTAATATTTATTACTTTCATATTTCGTTTATTTTGCGTTATTACACTACATACCGCACCAAGTGCTTTCGAATTTAAACGTTTCAAACGTTGTCGTTCCTACTGCAAAACGTTTTCTGCCATAGAATTTCCTCTGTGTGTAGCCGTATAGGTTGTGTATAACCTAACCTTGTGTATACATAAAATAAACATATGGACGAAATCGATCAACTCGATCAACAAAATCTTTTGGACAAATAATTTACGATTCATATAAATTATGCATAGCTAATTATACAAATACTAAAGCTGACAGTATTTGCGGCATACATACCGGTATTTAAAAAATACCGATATCCGGTATTTTCGTAATTTTAGAATAGGTAGCGGCACGTACCTATGCATTTATAATTATTATATAATTATAATAATTAAAAACATGATTTTTAAAATAGGTTTAAAATGCTCCTGGGTTGGATCACTTCTAAATTCATGAAAAATACCGATTATCGAAGTACGGTGCTTTTTGTATAAAATTACCTACCGCAAACACCGTATAACCGGTAATACCTAAGATACCAGTATCAAAATTTGAAATACCGCCAACCGCGGTACACTTATATACCTACCATTATAATGTTCTATAGTCTCTATATTGATCGGGCGACGTCGCGGTCGTCGTCGGCGTCACCGCCCCGCTCGCACCAGTCGGCGGCGTGCAAGCTGTAGAACTTTTGGCCCGGACCGCACAGTCACACTCACGGCGACGGTCCATCTACACCTGCAGTACTCCACCATCGCGGTTTAGACCAGACGGTACCTGTCTGTACCAACGTGATACCATCTTTGTGTACCGTGACTCCGGTGGGGTTTATTCCGCATACGCATAACGAGACGATTTAAGCGGTAAACAAAAACTCCATCGCGAATCGACGACAACAAAATAATATTTCGTCCAAGTCACACACGAAAGTATACGCCTCATTCGCCGTCGACCCGATTTATACCGGAACGTCAAAAACCCGCGGGTGACACACGAACGTGTCATTATAATAAATTATTATAATAATATATCAAAAACTCCGGTCCACAGCTATGTACAGATTCCAAGACGTAGTCCGTCCAGCGGCGACGGCGGCCAAACATTTTGTCGGCGCACCACGTAAGTTGCACTACGCTCAACGTCAATAATAATAATATGCTCAAAATATTATTAATAATAATGATGTATTGTACTGAGAGCCGGCAATTCTCTTTAAACGAACTGTAGGTACAAGGTATGGTAATTTTCTCGGTAACTCCGTGTGTTTGAAAATATTTGTGTACCTACACGATTTTCGTGATCATATTACAACACATTAATGTTGTATAAAGGTATGGTATCAAATATTATGTATACCAATTGTTGGATAATTTGATAATTTGATACTATTTTTAATTTTATATTATAATATTATGGTTATTAAGTAATAACCGCGCGGTAATTAATGTCCAACTTCGTTTATTGTCAAACCCGTGTTTCCGATACTAATAAATAATAATAATATTAAATATATTTACTTGAAGACGACGTCATACCTATTATGTGCAGTTGACTCCATCTCATAGGTACATTACTCATTACTCATTAGGTATAAACGTAGGTATAACATTTCAAATTTGCCTTCATCAGAACCAATTTTGTATAGTTATAGCGATAATATAAAGTATTAGAGTGAGTTGACATATATTATATCATATATTATAATCCTGACTAAAGGTATAAGAAGATTTTCTATTTATCTGTGTCGTTTGACGACATTTCATATTGGTTAGATACCTAAAGTGAATTATGAGCTTGTAAAATATCCAATATTGCAATTGAAAACAATTGATACACTACATCAGTTAAATAGAACATAATTATAGGTAGACTCTTGAATGGTAAACAAAAAAAAAAACCGTATCTTATATCTAAGCGTCTGGAACTTTAGCAGGAAACCTTCTTTTTGTCAGTCAAAATTGAAAGAGTGCGTAGGTATAAATGCACAATAATATGTATATAGTTTGCTAAGAAAAAAATTACTTAGACTTCGTTTTGCTTCTATATAATATTATAATATGCATAGCGCATACGGTGTTATCATGTAGAATGAACTGTGTATAATATTATCATTATATATTTACTTAAGTAGGTACATCATTAAATTATGCACTACAGTCGGTTTCGAATTTCGATACGTTTTGTGGATGTACCTAAACCTAAGTTAGGTTACGTTTGGATTCCTAATTTCCTATGCATTATGCCCACTCAACTTTAGACATCAAAACGCACTAAAAAAACCTACAATAATTGGTGATGTAATAATGTTAGGTACCTATCTATCTATTATACTTACATTAGGAACTTACGTACCTATAATAATATTGTAATATTGTGTAGAACAAATATAACGAAGTTAGTGTGGCTAAAATATGTAACCACGCATGACTTCTGACATTTTGATTAATATTAATTATCATAATCGGTCAGTGGGTAGTATGTCAGTCGATTAAAAAAATAAATAGGTAAGGTATATCTACCTAGACCAATAATAATAAATGCACATAATTAATGATATTGATATATCTAGGTAATGAGAATTTTACAATATATTAAATGTCCAATCGGACTATGTGATCAACAGATTAATTTGGTACGCACAGCAGCATAATATAGGTATGCATATTATGTAGGTAATATTATATGTTTTCATTATTTTATTGTATTCGTTTCATGAAAACAAATGTCCCCAATAAATTGAGTTATTTCTAAATAATTTTTCCAAAATCAAAGTTTAAGTTGATGTTTGTGGATAGTCAGATAAAATTTTACAATAGTATAATAATTTCGTACATTCACAAAATTATTCTTATAGATACCTAGTATTCAACAGATAAAATACTATGTTTGTCGATAACTCGAATTATTTGCTTTCCCTTTGAAGTGTTTTTAAGTTGTGTTTAAAGTATAGGTATAACTCGAAAAATACAAAAGTCGGATTTATTTTCAATTTTTTGAATTTCAAAATCAAGACTCATCAACTGTATAACTATAATACCTATTGGCTATAGTGCTAACTGTATGTCTGTATGCATTTTATACTTGTTAGTTGTTACAGTCGTTTTTAGGGATACGATTGCATTTTTTTTCTAATTAAAAATTAATTTACTGGTGTATTTCAGTATCTAGTTCAGTTTGTGTGTTATAGTAAATATTAATGTAAGCCAACTAAGGTCAATAAATATTAACATAAGCTAATAGCTGGATACCGGGGTTTTATGTCTGTAAGTGTCTAACTTGATTACTATTATATTATATTATGCATAGCCGCATAGGTACCTACTTGATGCTAATATTACTGTTTTTCTTTGAACGCCTAATTGATTAGGTAACTAATAATCTGTAATGATATAAGAAGATGTATAATTTTTTCAAACACTTGTTTTATGAGTATCAGATTATTGACTGCAATACAATAATAAAAATATATAGGTATAATTATATAGTCAACGGTAAGTGTACTATTATTGTTGACTAATAATCAGCTGGTACAAAAACATGATGTACATATTTTATTATTATGATTGTTAATGTCAATAACCATGATGAACCGCTTGTCATTACTAAATTCGGATATATATTAAATATTAATATATTATCCATGATAATTGCTAAAATATCCAGCATAGACACCTATTATATTATTTTTTATTATTATTTTGTTTACTAAAATAACCGGTTTAATTTATTATGCATGTGTATTATTCAGGTACCTATCACCTATGTCTTATACTTAGTACCTATATAAACATTATAAACACATTATGTCATTTCTCATTAGTCATTATATTATAAACTATTAATTCATTTAATTCATTAAATTTTACGTTTTATATTAAAGCTTTGCATTAGCAATGTCAACATCTGTTGGTACCTATGTAGCAAAAGATATAAAAATAAAAAATTCCATTTGACTCATACAGATTTGAACCGTTAAACTTTAACGGTTAAAAAAGACAATCTTCGTGAGAATTTTACCGATGAAAACTTCACATTCTACTTTGCGTACCTAGTAGATATTTTTGAAACTATTAATAACCTAAATCTCAAATTACAAGGGAGGAATACGAATATTATAACTGCCAAAGATTCTATAAACTCATTTCTAGAAAAGATACAGCTGTGGAAACGAAGAGTAAACAAAAAGACTCCTAATTTTTCGTCTTTCCTTCGATTGAACGAACTTATCTCTGATGAGGAAAAATCTATTTGTCTTGCTGGATTGAAAAATATAGTGATTGAACATCTTGACTGTTTGACTGATGAATTCATGCGATATTTTCCGGATTTTTCTAACGAAAGTTGGAAATATACGCTAACAAGTTGTCCATTCAGTGCTAACGTAGACACATTGCCGGATACATTTCAAGAACAGGCAATCGAGCTGAAGAACGATTCACGCGCAAAAATTGATTTTAACAGTGGCAGCTCTTTGGAAGAGTTTTGGGTAAAATACCAACCCATTTATCCTGAAATTTCAAATGAAGCTTTACAAGTCCTTGTACAATTTTCATCGACTTATTTATGTGAATCTGGGTTCTCCAGCTTGGCCATTATAAAAACCAAACATAGAAATCGCTTGGATGTCGAATCTGACTTGAGGTGTTCTTTATCAAACATCGAGTCGAACTTTAAAAAATTGTCCAAAGAAAAGTGTTGTCAGCCTTCACATGTTAATTTTATTATACATTCAATTATTTATATTTTTTACTAATTTATTTAATTACTCACGTCAATTTATAATTCCACTATAATACTATATTATTTACAATTATTTATATTTTATAATTACTATCATCAATAAAAAAGTAGTCTTTCCAAATATTATATAGTTTATTTGTAAAATGTAAAATAAACAGAAAAATTATAATTTTTTCAATTTATATGTGGAGGGGGGGCGTAATTTTTGAAAATCTACAAAGGGGGCGTAGAATAAATAAGGTTGGGAACCACTGCGTTAAAGTGAGGTCTATTATAATTTATAATTTATATAAGTATATAATACTTTGCGCCGGGGTATAAGCAATAGGTAACCATTTAGGACATAGGTACAGTAAAATTATTATATAGGTATCACTTAGTACCTATATAGTCAGTTCCCAAAACCAGGTCTCAGTTTTTACTATAGGTATCTAACTATTAAGGTTTTAAATTATAAAATATACATAAATGTTTAACACGATGTTATAAATTACAATGCACACGGTTTGTACGGAAGTTTCTGAAACTGTGTCAAGTGTTTTTAACTTATTAAATCGGAATATTGTTTATTCTATATATATATATGCTGTTGAAGTTCTTAATTACGTTAAAGGTTGGGATTTAAATATTAATTATTAATATATATAATATTATATACTATAATTTTACTAGGAACCTACAGAGGCATGCACAATATTTTTGTGACTTGAGTCAAATTATAGCACTTTCAGTTTACGATTATACTACTTATCGTTAGCTTTTATAACACGAGTCGTTAAATTGACAATTGTATACCATAAGTCCTTAACAATAAGATATACATTTGACCAGCCTATATTCACTACAAGAACCCACACTTTTTAAGCAATTGTTTCAAAGAAAGTCTCATCGTCATTAAAACATTGAATCGAAATTTATTGACCGATCACGTTATAGTCATTATATCAATCAATAATACTATAATAAATATTATCTAACTATGCAAAAATATTTAAATAAATCGTGCAATTACAGTACTTTAGAAGGTACAGCGTATCATGGTTTAAGGACAAGAACATTTGGGTTATGTCTATGTGTGAGTAGCAAATTATCATTAGTGTGTGTTTCCGAGAATGCCACAATTTCGCTGTAATGCCTTGTGGGCAACCGCCACCAGAAGTGACTCTCGCACGCGCACACACATGCCAATACTTCACGAAAAATGAAAAATATTCTTATTTGCATAACTGTAAAAACTATTAACAACGGTAGTTAATTAAGCATATTTCGCAAAGTTCGATTGTAATTTTGAAAAAATGGTTGAATGTATAAACTTCTATGAAGCTACTGTTTTTGAATAACTTTTTTGATTCTCACTTTTTTGAAAATCAGATGCACCCAAAATAAATACAAATGTAATGCAATTATTTCATGGGACTTTTGGAAAAATCCTTATTTTAAGGTCCTTTAAAATTAAAAGTTGAAAATTGACTTCTTATAAAACCTATATAATTTGTCAAAGAGTTCATACACGAATAAAAAATTAAAATCAGACATTCCGAAGTATGTGTAATTTACCACAGCTTATTGATCTAAAGCATACGAAAATACGTGTGCTGCGATCCCCTTATAACAAATATTATATATTTATATGTATATTAAAATAATTATAAAATAATTTCATTTTGAATTTTATAGGGGTACTAAAAATATAGTTTTAATTGAATTTTT
Organism: Nasonovia ribisnigri; assembly: GCA_027563435.1. Classification (NCBI taxonomy): domain Eukaryota; kingdom Metazoa; phylum Arthropoda; class Insecta; order Hemiptera; family Aphididae; genus Nasonovia; species Nasonovia ribisnigri. Next base: position 73,831 of record JANEHU010001810.1, read on the forward strand.
GATGTAAGTAGATAAGTTCATAATGAAAATCATTCGTTTTGAATAATAATAATTGATGGTATATTTAAAATGATTAGAAAACGAAGGTATATCACATAATAATAATAATAATAATAGGTATACATGCCACAAGCGTAATAATTTGGTTTCCTTAAAATAATGTATGATATTTCTATATTTCAGTGAGAATGGCATCATCAATTGGCGGAGAATACGCTGCACCGTCGGTCGAAACGGAGATACCAGGACCAAAGTCAAAAAAACTTCTCGCCGATCTTTCACAAATTCAGGTTAGATAATATTATTAAAAGACAATAACCAGATATGGTATATACCATTTGAGGGTTAACATTATTATTATATATTATTTGGCGTAATATTATTTTGACATCTGCTGATATTATATAATGCGGAGACAATGTTATTTTGATTCATATTAATTTTATAACAGGAAGTAGTGTTGTTTAATTCAATAAATAAAGTATATTAATTAAATACCCAACAACGAGGGTCTATAAAATATGTAGGAGATATTATAACTTCATATTATTTAAAACGTTGATATACTTATACTTGTTATAGTAATAGTGTTATACGTGCATGGTTTTATTAATTTTTAAATATATAAAACAAATAAATTGTTTAACAGGTTGTAGGTATAGATATATTAAATTATATTGTTTTAATACTTTAACCATTTGGTAAATAAATAGACTTGAGTATCATAGTAAACACTAAACAGAGATTGCTAGTTATAAATAATTATACAATTTGTATTTATTACCTATTTTAGCTACATTTTACATTTAAAGCGTACAAAAAATATGATTGATTGTTTCATATAGGTTCTATAGGTCTCTCACTCTCTCAAGCATGAATATACATCTCGTTCATATATGCATAGTTAAAAATATAGTACTTTCGAAAATAATAGGTAGGTACCTACTGCAAGTGTACAACACGTGAATTATGTCGTACTTCATGATGTAGGTACTAGGTACATGCCTACTGCAATTTTACCGAATTGTGTTGAACTATTATTTAGAAGATAAGTTTCCGTCATTTATGTGTTTTCAGCAATCCGGTTCAGTTCAGCTATTCGCTGACTATAACAAATCACAGGGCAACTACTTGGTTGACGTCGACGGTAACGTTCTGTTGGACGTGTACACGCAAATATCGTCAATGCCATTGGGTTACAACCACCCGGACATGTTGAAAGTATTGGATAGCGACGAGAACAAAGTATGTACATTATCTAATTCAAACTGTGTCCACTGATTACCGATTTGTCTGGATTACTGAAGGGCTTTCGTTGAAATTACAATTTCCAATCAATTTTAATCCACCGCCTTCATTTAGCAATTAATAATATAATAATATTTGTTTTTTCTATAAATTACAATTTATAATTAAGATATTTAATATACCTAAATATTGGTAATAAATGGATCACCTCCAAAGCCAATAGCTGAACTAGAGGAGAGAGTTTTTAAACTATAGACTAAAGACTAAAGTCTCCTTAATACATTTAAATGTTGTTGTTTTTTTTTTAAATAACCAGAGAGCCGTCATCAATCGTCCGGCGTTGGGTGTGTTCCCAGCTGCTGATTGGCCACAGAAATTACGAAGCTCGCTGATGAGTGTAAGTTTTTTTATATATATAGTAGTGCTATAATATGGCCGTGTCTTGGTATCCATAATAAAAATTTAAAATATTTGGCCAAAAAATAATAGTTTGAGAATATTTATTCTGCTAGTAAATTATTAATTCAACAGAGAAAATAATAATTATTATATTTAAATAAATATAAAACATTTATGTACAATAAAGATAAACTATCAAGATATTGGGCTGTAGGAAATCTTCTCGATTGTATGGTAAAAACTCCAGATTACTCAACATTGTGTTTACCTGAAGGAAATATATTATTTATTTCTTATTATAATTTATACACTTGACTGTTTTAAATTTATGTTCCAATTAGTATATAATTAAACTGAAATATATTTTCAATTGAACTAATGATATTTATATTAATAGTACCTGGATTCTCGACTGTAAAGAAATTTATTTATTTAATTTATTACTTGAATTTTTTAAATGTATTATGTTCAATGGTCATATTATATTAATATATTTAATATTATATATATAATGATACAAACATACAATAATTATAATGTAGATACAGACGAAGTTATTACAGACTAAGGAGAATTTAGAGAAACGGGCATACCCCCAGATAGAACTGAAGTAGCCAGTAGACCATCAGGAGAATTTAACATTGCCCGAGATAATATGATCATAATTTTTATCAGATTACTGAAGGATAAAATTTAATTGATCACTTCATTGAGGATATAGTTTTAGCGACGATACTCGATAGTAGATCGATTTCGGGTATAAGTAGTGGGATACTGGGATGGAACATTGAAAATTATTTTAGAGAGTATATATTTTCAGTCAATCCACATTATTATTAATTTTATTTATGTAATGCTGTTTTATTTTGGTATTAGCTTGGGGCGCAATTTATTATACCTACCCGTTTTAGAAACCGAAAAATACCGGGAGCAATTTAATGTACTATTTTTACTTAACCTCTCACCATGGGCGCAATTTTACAATCACCTATTATATTAATATTATAATTTATTATATATTTATATATCTATAGCCTGTAGCATAATACCGGTATACATCAGGTATATTAATATTATCATTATATAGTATTATATTTATGCATATAAAATGATTTTATTGACTTCAATGATATTTGATGGTAAATAATATGATTTATGACCATTTATATCTTATATATATATAGGTCGCACCCAAAGGCATGGACTCTCTGACGACCATGATGTGTGGGTCTTGTTCTAACGAGAACGCGTACAAGAATATGTTTATGAAGTACCAGCGGGATAAAAGGGGAGGCACTTCAGACTTCACAGACTTGGAGAAGGAGTCATGCATGATTAACATGCCACCGGGCGCGCCCAAGCTATCTATACTGTCATTTAAGGGTTCATTCCACGGCCGTACACTAGGCGTCTTATCTACCACGCATTCCAAGTACGTGCACAAATTGGACGTGCCAGCGTTCGACTGGCCAATGGCTAGATTCCCCGAGTACAAGTATCCGTTGCACGAGAACCTCAGGGAAAATGAACAAGAAGACGAACGTTGCTTGGCTGAAGTAAGTGCAATAATATTTAATAATGCAGCTATTAAAAATCTAATTTTTGGAATTTTTAAATATACTTAGACTATATGTTTTCAAATTCTTGAGATTTGTGGTATTACTTGAGGAGTAGGTATCATTCCTGTGTAGGTACAATATTACAATCTTCTGATTTCAAATGAGAACCCCTCCCCCCTTTCTAATGTAAATTGTTTAGTGGATAATTTTTCTGAAAATGTTGATTTATCATAAAAGTAAGTAGTTTTTGAGTTATTTACTTATTTACTAAGGATAATAGGCCCACGATAATGGGTTTAGAAGAAATGGGGACTATATAGTGACTTGAACGTTGTGTACGTCATAAGTATATTTAAAAATTCCAATCAGAATTTGAATAAGTTCATTATTAAATGAAAAAACGGAGGTGAGCAGTGCTTGGTGAATCACCATATATACAATATATTACATAGGTAGTAGGTGCATCGTACATTATTATAAATTTATGTATGTATATATTATACGCTTTACATGTTAAAAACGAAAAAGTTAACTATTATAATCTGTTTATTATAATAAACAGATTATTGTAAACTAGTTATATATTTAAAGATTTGGCCGGTGTGGCTTTGTTCCCTTAGGTGGAGGAACTGATAGAGAAGTGGGAGAAGAAGGGCAACCCCGTGGCTGGAATCGTCGTGGAGCCCATCCAGGCGGAAGGCGGAGACAACCACGCATCGCCGTATTTCTTCCAGAAGCTTCAGAAAATTGCCAAAAAGGTGGGTTGATCGTAAGCAGCTTTAGAAAAATCTGAACAAAAAAAATACATATAAGTAAATTGTAATTGGTTTTATATTCATTATCATGTGTAAATTGCAGTACAACGCGGGATATCTAATTGACGAGGTGCAGACAGGCGGCGGCCCCACCGGTAAGATGTGGTGTCATGAGCATTTCGATCTGGAAACTTCCCCTGATATCGTTACTTTTAGTAAGAAAATGCAGACCGGTGGATACTACTTGAAGAACGAATTCTTGTAATAATATAAATATAATATAATAAAAATTATTATCGCTGTAGGAATTCGTTAACCATAATCTGTTTTTGTTACTTAATTTTTGCAGACCCGACTTGCCGTACCGTGTGTTCAACACTTGGATGGGAGATCCGACCAAAATCGTATTGCTTGATGCTGTATTGAAAGTGATCAAGAGAGAAAATCTGTTGTCAGTGGTTGAAAAATCCGGTGATGTACTCATGTCTGGACTCAGAGACTTGGAAGCAGAGTTCCCAGCACTAATCAACTCCACCAGGGGCCGCGGTACATTCATAACGTTCGATGCTATTGACGCCAAACTCCGAGACGACATCGTCAAGAGACTGTTAACCAAAGGTACTCAAGTGTTTTAATAATTTTTTTCACAGTTTACTAGTGTGTATTTTGTGTGTGTCTTCTGTCACCTTTAATGTGCGTGTTTTAATTTTCGTATTCAAATATTTCAAAATTCAAATATTACACTAGGTTATACTAAACACATAATTTTACCTACTATGATTTGTACGAACTATGAATATAATAATTATCTTAAGTCATACGAAACCTCTTCTACGTTGGTAAACACTAAACACTTAACGAAACGGGCATCATAATCTTATCGACTATGTAATATGTAAACTAAGTTTATATGGCTTAATTTAGGTATATAGCCGAAGATCCAGTCTTGGGTAGTATTCCGAATAAAGTATTCCGTATACAGTATTCGAAATACAATTTAGGTATTCAGAATACCTTCGAAAGTATTCCAAATACTATATTCGGAATACTTTAATAGTATAACAATATATTTTTTTTATGATTTTGGTTATACCATTTAAAACGAAAAATAGAAAACATATAATTTGTGTTGGAAATTTGTAGGTAATTGATAATATCTATCAATATTTAATATCATACATTCATACAATAATAAGATTTTATGCTTTGATAATATAATTAATATTATTCATAGACGATAATAATTGCAGATAATTATTAATAATTAATAAATATTATAATATAGTATTGTAAATCATAAATAGTCATAGTTAGGTACCTATATTATAATTTTAATTTACAAATAATATATTATATATTTAAACATTGGCTATAATAGTTTCCCAAAAGCAATTATTATTTTATTAATATCTATAACACATGAAGAATAAAGATATCTTTATTCTTCATGCTATAACAAAAAATATTTTAAAAGTATTTCGAATATTTTTATAGTATTCTAAATACTTTATTCAGAATACTATTTTTATGATGTATTCGAATACATATTCGGAATACTATTTTTCATAAGTATTCGAGTATTTATTCCAAATACTTTTAAAAAGTATTTTACCAAAGACTGCGAAGATCATAATCCTCCATTATATTATGATACTATAATATGTTTATTTTATGTCTAGATTTGATAAAACTATTATCATTTAAGTTTCAATGAATTGTACCTTTATGACTTGTACACGACTGTAAACATTATTAAAATACCAAAAACCGTGTATTTTCTTTTATAAAAACTGTTTTAATATAATTTACAAACAATAAGTATTGTCATTAAATATTAATTATTTATATTTATAAGTTTTCCATTTTTTTTTTAAATATTTTAATATAGATATATACCTATATTTATTTTCATTATACAGGTATTTAGATTAATACATTTAAAAAGGTGTTTATATTGTTAATTTCCATTTGATAATCAGACTTCATACATGGACATTAAAGTGGTATTAAAATAAATATCATTGAATCATTAAAGTTTTTTTTGCAATCAATTAATACCTTTACGAGTTGATTATTTTAATTTTAAACTGCTTGAATTGAATTTTAATTGGATTAGTATAGATAATTATTAGTATTATTAAATCGTAAATTAAATTTAACATTAACATTTACATGTAAATTTAAATGTAATAATAATTAATAAGACAAATAATAAGGCTATACATCTATAATGGATAGTGTAATAATATAATCACTGTATATTTACCGGAAATCTAAACATTTATTTATTGGAGATTTTTGTTGAATACAACTAGTACCTATTTTAAAAAGTATTTTAATCTATTGTACTAGCTGTTGACTCTGAGCATTTTATTAACCGTAAAAAAGCCAATTGTATTATTTAAACGTCGTTCAATTCGTTATTTAATATTCGGTGTAATATTTGCGTTTGCATTATTAATCGTTGAATCAGAAATATCAAGTAGGTAAAGCAGATTTTGAAGATCTACATGCAGTGTGGATACCTACTCCTTCAATCTTTCAATATAATATGGGAACAGTTTAGCTCTCGAAGAATTTTTGTGAATTTTTTTTCAAAAATGTGTGTTTTTGCATTCTCAATATAATGATACTTTTAAAAAAAGTCTGTCAAATTTTCTTTAGAAGTTATGGTCAAAAACTTCAAAATCTTTGTTATTAAATTTTTAAGTTTTGTTATACAATAATGTTATAAATGTTAGTTTTTTCATCCTTAACATTTTAGTGGAACCAGAAATTACCAATCGTAGGTACTTACTTTCTATTTTATTGTTAATAAAGTAATTTAATAAAAAAAAAATAATAACCCTGACGGTTGGGAATACGCAAACTCGCGGAGTTCACAAGTTTATATATTATAACTTTGAAACCAAGTCTGTCCGACAAATTCTGATGCACCATTTTTCTTAACTCATTCAAATACATAGGTAAAATAAAAATCGCTAGAGATCTAAATTGAATTTATGCCACAAAATAAGAGTTATCCTTTACATTTTAAGAAATAACTTTTTTTAGGAAGTTGGTCAAAATATGTTGACCTGGGTCGCAAAATACGGCCTTACAGGCTTGTCTTAAAATTAATAATATGCCTTATCTGCTTGACTATGAGAGCCTGCGATCCTTTGATTTCTGGCAAACTAAAGATAACACTATATTTTCAATATTTAAGAAGCATCTGTTTATATTTATATTTAATACTTCTGCTCAACCTTACAACTCTCTTTCCATTTGATTGTATTATCCACATTTTATATACATACCTATTAAATTGTACCATTAGGCTTTAACTGTATTGTATTGACTGGTTTGACTGTAATTATTATCATCATTTCATGTTTTCAGGAGTCCAATCCGGAGGATGTGGGGTAATGGGAATCAGAATTCGACCAGCGTTGATCTTTCAACCACATCATGCTCACATGTTCATTGACAGACTTCGCCAGGTGTTGGCCGAAACTAAATAGGTTCCATGTTGTGTTGCACAACTTTTATATGTGTGTAGTGTGATAATTTGTCTATAATATTGTGATATTATCGAAAAATATGTCTTCCAATTTTAACATAAAGCTTTTTAAAAATGAACTTAAACAAGTCTTCCAAAATATTTTACACAGTTATTACGAATATTGAATTAAATGTATAATTTATTAATTACATAAAGTAGATATTATATCGTATTATTTTATGTTACTGTTATTATTTAACGTTTTATTATAATATTTATTATACTTATTTAATAATATTTATGATAGTTATTGTATTGATATGATAAGATAAAATGAGTGCTTCCAAATGTTCTAATGTTATATTTAATATTTATTATTTGATTGGCTTCGAAATGAATCGCATATTGTGTTCCATTCACGTGAGTTCAAAAATTTTGTTTTTATGATTGAATAAATATAATAATATAATACATAAAATTATAACTATTAACTACTATATTATGCATATAATTTATTGTATATGGTATTTTCTCATAGAATAAAATAAAAAATGTATGCTATAAACTCGAAAAAAAAGAATATACAAATTATAATGAACATTATGGAAAAACATATTATAATATAATATTCGATTGGCTTCGAAATGAATCGCATATTGTGTTCCATTCACGTGGCTTTAACTGTATTGTATTGACTGGTTTGACTGTAATTATTATCATCATTTCATGTTTTCAGGAGTCCAATCCGGAGGATGTGGGGTAATGGGAATCAGAATTCGACCAGCGTTGATCTTTCAACCACATCATGCTCACATGTTCATTGACAGACTTCGCCAGGTGTTGGCCGAAACTAAATAGGTTCCATGTTGTGTTGCACAACTTTTATATGTGTGTAGTGTGATAATTTGTCTATAATATTGTGATATTATCGAAAAATATGTCTTCCAATTTTAACATAAAGCTTTTTAAAAATGAACTTAAACAAGTCTTCCAAAATATTTTACACAGTTATTACGAATATTGAATTAAATGTATAATTTATTAATTACATAAAGTAGATATTATATCGTATTATTTTATGTTACTGTTATTATTTAACGTTTTATTATAATATTTATTATACTTATTTAATAATATTTATGATAGTTATTGTATTGATATGATAAGATAAAATGAGTGCTTCCAAATGTTCTAATGTTATATTTAATATTTATTATTTGATTGGCTTCGAAATGAATCGCATATTGTGTTCCATTCACGTGAGTTCAAAAATTTTGTTTTTATGATTGAATAAATATAATAATATAATACATAAAATTATAACTATTAACTACTATATTATGCATATAATTTATTGTATATGGTATTTTCTCATAGAATAAAATAAAAAATGTATGCTATAAACTCGAAAAAAAAGAATATACAAATTATAATGAACATTATGGAAAAACATATTATAATATAATATTATAAATATGAATTACCAGTTACCCGGTATAATTATAATAGATAGTTCTGAAAAAGTAATTGAAGAATTATGTAAATAGCATAATAACTATACAATTAATTAAGTGAACTCACTTAAATAAAAAAACTGACACATTTTACTAATTTAAAACTTAGACCAATTAAACCAATGGCGTTAACCTAATTTAACCTAACCCCAAAATAATTATTCATAATAATTAGTTTATTAACCAATGATTAATCAAAGTTAAAACGTGTATAATAAATAACAATTAACTAGTTTAATAAAGAAAAAGATTACCACAGAATGTTGTATCCTAAGTATGTTAATAAGTAATATCACTCCCATATAAAACTAACGAAATGCTGAACGTAAATTTGTTATGTTTTACTGTCTTACACTTTTAAGACAAACTTTAACACTTGGAGTATGATCTCAGATCTGAGGAGTAAATGCTTTCCCAACAATCAATAAACCAATAACCATTAACCCTTTCCAGCCCATTGATGCCATATGGCATTAAAACAGATGAACCCTAACATTTAGAATAGAAGAAATAAAAATTTACTATTTAATAAGATATTAAGTATATTAAGACTCAATTTGAAAAATAATTTTATCTCACTACAACTAAAAGTCTATATTTTTCTTTAAATTTCACTTCCAACTTTTAAAAGTGCTAAACGTTTGCTAATAAAATGACAAATAAATAGTAATACCTATATAATATAATGCATAATTATTTATATATCATAAAATATACCCATTATATACGTTCATTCAAATATTTAAATGTTAATAGCAAAATTATAAATTTTTTCTCTTTGCTCGTGGTATGCAAATGTATGGATAGCGTCTGTATAGTCAATTTATTGAGTTAACTCGCATAGTCGCAGTCAATATTTAATATGGATATATAGACTATTGAACCTATCATTATGATTACACATTATTACTTAACTTTAGGTACGTTTTCACCCTATTTAAAGTTGAAAATGCCCTTTCTGTAAAACAATTTGAAACCGGTGTTCAAAGTAACATACGTATCGCATCTATAGAAACTAGAAGTGAAGAAAGTCAATATATTAGAGCTGTGTAGTCGGTTTTCTGATTTATTTCTCTTTGAAGGTGACCGATTAAGTGCTACTGATATAGTTATACGTACACAAAATCAATTAACCGCGATGCGTTAAACCAATTAGCATACGTCTCTATAGTTATCGCATGCGTACGAAATTGAAAAACAAGTAAAAGAGATGAAAGAAGCAAATATAATACGCTATTCTTTATCACCATTTAATTTTCCGCTAATAATAGTTGTAAAAAAGAAAAAGATTTAGAAGGAAAACAAAAAATGCGAATATGTGTAGACTTTTGTAAACTAAATGAGGTGACTGAAAATGGAGCTTATCATAAGCTGCTTATGGGTTACCGAATATTCTAGAAATATTGGAATCCCTAGGCTCATCTAAGTACTTTTCCACTCTTGACCTTGCAAGCGGATATCACCAGATAATAATAGACAAAGGGGACACCCACAAAACAGTTTTTCCCATTAAGTGCTACTGATATAGTTATACGTACACAAAATCAATTAACCGCGATGCGTTAAACCAATTAGCATACGTCTCTATAGTTATCGCATGCGTACGAAATTGAAAAACAAGTAAAAGAGATGAAAGAAGCAAATATAATACGCTATTCTTTATCACCATTTAATTTTCCGCTAATAATAGTTGTAAAAAAGAAAAAGATTTAGAAGGAAAACAAAAAATGCGAATATGTGTAGACTTTTGTAAACTAAATGAGGTGACTGAAAATGGAGCTTATCATATTAAGCTGCTTATGGGTTACCGAATATTCTAGAAATATTGGAATCCCTAGGCTCATCTAAGTACTTTTCCACTCTTGACCTTGCAAGCGGATATCACCAGATAATAATAGACAAAGGGGACACCCACAAAACAGTTTTTCCCATTACGAATTTTTACGTTTACCATTCGGACTTAATTCCGCACCAGCAACATTCACGCGGGCCATGAAATCAATTTTGATGGGTTTCCACGATCAAACAGGTATCTTGACAGGTATTTTTTTAATTTTAAAATTTAAATCAAAAATAGTTATTATTCATGGGAGCAAACTAAAAATAATACCTACCTAATATAGGTAACAAAATATTATTTTTCAATTATTATGTTGATATTATATAATTTTATATAGTGCAACAAAAATATATAATAAATATATAAGATATTTATTTATTTATTTATTAGAATTAAGCGGGCGAGCCCAGTTACAATAAACATTTGAACAAAAATGAAAAAATTTTACCTATATGAACTAGATGAGAGTTGTTGTGTACAATAAGTTAATTAAATTACTAATATATAAATTAAAAAGAACAATAGAATTACAAAAAAACAAATCAATGTTGAAATCATTAACATACTGCATAGGCCATAGATCTAATCAAAGGAACATTTTTACCATAAGAAGTACGCTGGAATGGCACATAAAAGGTACAGGTTTGTCTAGTCGTATGACCAGGAACCAAAAAAGAAACGTTTGACAGCAGGTCTGGACAGTTAACATAACCATTTAAAAGTTTATATAAGAAACAAATGTCATGTTTTACCCTTCTGACCTGAAGAGTATTCATGTTTAAATATGATAATAATGGTTCATACGAAGTGTGAGGCAAACGTTGAATATTACATTTATTACTTATAATTCGCAAAAAGCGATTTTGAGTGGCCTCTAGCGAATGAATTGGACCAGAAGAGTAAGGAGACCAGATTATTGAATTATAATCCAAAATTGGTCTAACAAAGGCGCAGTACAGTGATTTAAGAGCCTTAGGATTATCAAAATTATTACAACTTCGCATTATAAACCGTAGCATCGAGGACGTTCTATTTTGAATATGGATATTGGATATAATGGTCATTGAATGAAAGAGAAGAGTCCAGATATACACCCAAGTCTTTCACGAGGTTGACTCGATCTAATTCAACGCCCTTTAAAAAATACTTGTTTACTAAAGACCTACGCTTTCTAGTGAAAGTAATAATTTTACATTTAGAGACATTCATGTGCAATTTATTTTTATCACACCAATAACTCACGTTATCAAGATCATTCTGAAGCAATTTAGTATCAAGACCAGTCTTAATAATACGGAATAGCTTAACATCATCAGCAAAGAGTAATATATTTGAATTGTTGTTCTTGATATCATTAATATAAATATTGAAAAGAAGAGGTGCCAAATTAGAACCTTGAGGAACCCCAGAGGTAATATTATACATATATGAGTTATAATTTTTAAATTTCACGTACTGCTTCCGACCTGATAAAAAGGATACTAGCCACGAAAAGAAAGGATCACGGAGACCTGAATGGAACAATTTATTGGCGAGTATACTATGATCAACTTTGTCAAAGGCTTTAGCGAAATCGGTGAATATACGTCCACCTGACAGTTTAATTTAAATGCATTTAAAATAAATTGTTGTAAAACCAAAAGATTAGATTTAGTAGATCTAGTAGACATAAAGCCATGCTGCTCGTCAATTATAAAATTTTTAAAGAGGGGACTAACTCTCCTATAAACAATGCTCTCGAATATTTTTGGAATTATAGATATTATAAAGACAGGTCGATAATTAATTATATGGTTTATATCACCGCTTTTAAAAACCGGAGTGACGTACGATATTTTCCATTTATCTGGAAAAACTCCAATGGAAAGAGAATGATTAATTAGTAATAGTAAGGGTGTTGACAAAACAAATTTACATTGCATAAAAAATATATTGGAAATTTTGTCAGGACCAGGACAAGTTTTATAAGTTATTTCATTGAGCGCATTGTAGACATCGCTGATAGTCAGCGTACATGAATTAAAATCAACAGATTGAAAACTATTATTGTAAGAATCCGAAATAAATTGCGAGTGAGATGGTATATTCAAAACATGGGAAAAATAATGTGCGAAACTGTTTGTAATATCATCACCACCGGAAATAGTGTTACTATTGTAATACATAGAATTCGGAAGAGATTGAGTAGATCGTTTGCTTTTTACATATTGCCAAAAAAAATTAGGATTACTAGCAATGGAGTTTTGTGTTTTTCGGATATACATATTGTAATCTATTTTATTTTTAGCTTTACAGCGCGCACGTAGATTAGAAAAATTGTTATAATTATGTGAAGTAGGTGATTGTTTATACATTTTATGAGCAATTTTTTTTATCAAAAATGAACTTCTTTAATGAATGGCTGAACCAATGAGGGTGTTTTGGTAAATATAAAGTTTTAATTTGGCAATAGGTATTAATTATTTTATAAACGCTTTCATAGAACGTATTTACTGCATCATTGATTTCTAGATCATTAAATATGTCATTCCAGTCTAACAAAGCAAGATTAGATCTAATACAGTTGTAATCACAGTTGATAAAATGATCTAAAGTTAATTTTTGGAACTCAGATCAGCTATGATAAGATCTCATAAAGTAGGTACCTAGGTACTTGAGCAAAAGTATTCAAATAATTTTTAATTATTTAAATACTCGTTTTTTACATACTTTTCAAAACAGGTATCTGTATTTGAATATTCTTAAAAAGTATTTTTTCTAGTAAGTATTCTATTAGGTAATTGTTGAACTAACATTCTAATAGATTTAAAAAATAATTTAACTACTGTGTTCCAGAATACAGAATATAATATAATATTATAGTGTATATATGGCCCCACCACTTTGTTTTTTGGATAGCACTGGGAGTTTTTGTGCACAAACGTCGGGACCTGGTGCACATTTCTGCACAAACGATGCACAAACGTTTGGCCTTTTAAAAATTTTAATTTTCCAAAAAGGGGGTGTCTCGTTTCAATGGCCCCCCCACTTTGTTTTTGGGATAGAGCTTTCAGTTTTTGTGCACAAACGTCGGGACCTGGTGCACATTTCTGCACAAACGATGCACAAAAGTTTGGCGTGGTCAGAAGTTCAAATTTAAAAAGTGGGGGGGGCCATTGAAATGGACCTGCATCGATAATATTGGTAGATAACCACGTTTCCGTAAATATAATAATATCATAATTACAGAGAGAAACATTATGAATAAACAAATCTAATTTAGTATTAATACCTAGAATGTTCTGATAGTAGATGGAAAGTTGATTTACATTTGCTGGTCTCGTTGACCGTTTTTTGAAATGGTCGGACAGTTATTAACAAACTCAATGAAAAGATCGGTTTCACCAGCATCTTTACGCAATTTCATTTCAGTGAAAACGGAAGAATACAGCTTCCGCTGTTGCAACGTTCGGTCAGATGAAACTTGGACAGTTTTAAATTTGTCAACATTAAATAGCTGCCGTTTGACTTTTAAAATTTGAAAAACATCCGATGGTGAAGGCATAACAACACGTATAGGACGAGGCTTATTTGAAGGCTTTCCCAATCGATGAATCGATAGAGGTTTAGTAGGCACACTAATGACATTAAATATTTCATCAACAAGACTAGAGTCGTTTTGTTGATCAGCACTGGTTGAATGGTCTGGTAAATTAAATAGTATAATGTTACGAGCTCTGGATTGACGGTCCATAAATTCAGAGAACAAACTTTCTTGAGTGGTAGAGTGATTATTGGATCGAGATTGTTCAAATGACGACAGTTTAGTTTAGACTCAAGTAGCTCAATTTTTAATTTTAATGACTTATTTTCCTCAATAACCGAAGTAATTTGATTGGATAATAGGTCAAATTTGGAGTCAAATGAAGTCAGCTTCGTATCTTGCAATCTAATAGATTCACGACACGAATTAACAGCCGATATGACTTTACTTTGTGAATTTTTTAACTCATTAATCATAACAATAAGTTGGCTAAATTTATCATCTTTCGTAGTGATTGGTGAGGTAGGCGGCATAGTGGCTGTTATAGGTTATTACTATTTTATTCGGACCGTAGAAGAAGTATAAAAACGATAAGACGACCCGATAACGGAACGCACAACCGACCGACACCACGGACTGTTTGACATATACGATTGTATTATAAAACAAGATATGTAGTATGTACAATACAATCATGATGAGCAAGTATTCAAATACAAATATTTTAACACATATTAAATATATATAAGACATAAGTTTTTTTTATTAAAAATTAACCTTGTGAAAAAAAAATCATAATAATTCTAAACTATATTAAAATAACGATTACTTTAAAAAAAGTTAACAGTTAAATTTGTATTCTACGTTCTTTTAAATTTGACCATTGTTGTACTAATTGTTGTCCCACCCCCTACACCCCCCTCCCCCACCACGGGATATTTGATAGCATAGAAATTGTGTAAATATACATGATATAGTCACATAGTATTATGAATGTATAACGGTTGGTATTGATTTTAATATTGATATAATAGGTACACCTACTAATAAATTATTACTTCTTTACTTAGCTCAGCATTACATATTGTTCTGTATTACATATAAATATATATATAATATTGATTTATTTAATGTATAATTGTATTTATGTAGGTATATTGCACACCTTTTTTTTTTTTTTTACACCTATCAGCAGGGGCGCACTGTTAGCTTGCGCGACACACTACTTGCCCCTGCTGGCCATCGTTTATTGGTAAACGTACAAAATTTTAACTAGCGGTTGAGGGCTAGTCTCCCTCTAACCTACTATTACAAACATTTAAATTACAACGTGTGGAGGCCCTAGCCTTCAAAATTTGCCTTCGGCTACATTTTAAATATCTTAACTATTTGTTATTCGCTTGAATACTCCTCTCGTCCTCTTCTTTCTTTGTTAATACTCCTGACAAGAACTTCTCTATCTTGTTCCATTTTGACTTGGATTGTAGCATCAACGATCAGGTTCTCCAGCTCTAGGCATGTTCCAAGGGCAACCCCCAGTTCCCTTCGCTGACTCCACCACCGGTCACACCGGAAAATTGTGTGCTCCATATCGCCCGTTGGGTGCTAACAATAAAAGCAGATGGAATCCTCCCCCTTGTTGAATCGATTCAAGTAAGCGTTGAAATAATCATGTCCCGTTAGTACCTGCGTCATGTGATAATTGATTTTACCGTACTTCCTGTGGTACCATGTCTTTACCACGGGTATGATTTTGTGACACTACCGGCCGTTGTCCGCTGAATTCCACTCTTTTTGCCACCTTTTCCTCCACGTGAGTCCGAGATTCAATCTTAGCAGTGTCGCGGGTGTGAGTTTTCCTATTGCACGCTTCACCAGAGCTCTTTCAAGTGCCAACAAGTGAATAAGGATAATCCCTGCCACGACTATCACTGCTTCAGTCGACACCGTACGGTAAGCACTTGCAATCCTCAAGGCCATTTTCCTCTAAGGAGACGCCAATGTCTTCCTGTTCCTCTCGTAACTCGTAAATCAGTGAGCTGTGCCATATGGGCGCAGCATATAACAACTGCGAGTGCACAACCGTGGTCAGCAGTATTCTCTTGTTGTGCGATGGGCATTAGGCGTGAGAGAGCCGACGCAGTTCTCATCACCTTGTTACTAGTCTCATCTATGTGCTTACGAAACCCAAGTACAGAGCTTAGCTCGACGCCTAAATATCTAATGCTCTCCTTAAGGTCTATGGTGGTGTTGCAGATCCTGAATATTGGCTTGACATAGCCTCTTTTATTGGTCAACATAACAGCAGCTGATTTGCTGTTAGATATGGTTAGCCCATGACTTCGCATCCATTGTGCCACCATTTCTAGCCAATCGCTCATTGCTTTCTCTAATAGCCACGTAGTGTGCCTTGTGGCTATGATTGATGCGTCGTCGGCGAAGCATACGACGTCGACGCCCTGTGGAAACTTCAGCCGCATGAGATCATCGTAAAAAACGTTCCATAGGACTGGTCCAATTACAGATCCCTATGGTACACCCGCTGTTACTGCACGCCGGGTTCCTTCTACTAGAGTACTTCTTCCTTCGAAATAGGATCGAATGATGCGCACTTAGTAGTTCGGAATCCTCTTTTGTATCAGTGCCGTATCAATCTCTTCCCAAGGCGCCGTGTTGAATGCGTTCGCCACATCCAAAGAGACTAGCGCACATAGTTTGCAATTGTACAGCTGTCCCGTCTCCAAGACTAGCTCTTAGGGTCGGGTCGGTGATGTTATACACTTCCTTGGACAGTTAGGTTAATGTCACGTCTATGTGCGAAGAGCGACCTCCCCGCTAATAAGTTGGGATATTACCTTCATTCCTGGCTATTAGTCCAAGCGAACTTGCCATCTCCAGTAGCTCCTCCTCTTTTGGGCACGTGTATGAGAACTGGGGAGGCCCAGCTGGGTGAGTGCGCATTGAAATCGCCAGCTACAATGACATCAGCTGGTCCCTGTTTCACGCTCACTTCAATCCGACTTACATAGTTTTTGTACTGATCTATTGTGTACTTCTTACTTGGTGAGTGGTAGCAGCTGACCACACGCACTCCTGTCGTCTCTATCCACACGTATCCATTGCCTTGTCCACTGCGAGTAACTTCCGTGTCCGAGGCCAAGTATAGGCGGCATGTAACGTCTCCACTACCATGCCATCCATCGTTGTCCGGGATCCTGTTCGGTTCGCTAACAATTGCTATCAACGCCTTTGTTTCATGCATTGTTTGATGAGAGGCTGAGCGGCTCTCGCTTTGTTTAGATTGGCCTGTAGAAAACCAATCATTGCAGAGTCGACTGTTGACCTTGAGACTCCTTCTCAAGGACGATCTTGAAGGATGCTGCTTCCACCGCATCAGCTGCGCAGTCTTTTGCCAATTTGCCATATGCCCCGCTTTGCTGCACCTTCTGCAATCTGAGCGTCAGTCCGTCCCGTGACACTCTTTAGACTCGTGCCCAAAAGCCAGGCACTTGAAACATCTCGCGTTTCTTTTTTCGGCCTCCCGGACCCTGCAGCTAACGACGCTAATCCTCATCCACCCTTTCTCAATAACATCACACGCCTGGCTAACTAGAAGAAGGATTAGGGCTGTCTGAGAGCCACCGTAGGATGTCCTTAGGTTGATAACCTTGACATTGTCCCTAGGAACTGCGGCCTCCCTCGCGATGGATTCCACTATGTCCTCTCTGTTCGACCATGCGTTGATGTCGCGGATTTCTACTAGTGTCTTCTGTTGCAGTAATCTAACGCTGACGTCCTGCCCGGCGGATAAGATGACTTTCGCCCTTATGGATTCCACTACAGGGTCATCGCCTCACACCTCTAGGAGCATTCCACCGTTTCTCTCCTTCTTCATGCCCGTCATCGCATCGCATTGATCGTCCAGGCCACTCTTTATTCGCTTTGCGAGGACCGGGAAGTCTTCATGACTGCCCACGTTAACCATGATAACTGGAGGGCGCGTTCTTGTGCGCTTGGGATTGTCCACGATCTTAGCAGACTCACCTACACTCACCTTGGTAGAAGGACCAGCAGTCGGCTGAGTCTTCTTAACCCTGGGTGCCTTTTTTACTGCTTCTGACCACACCGAGTGGCGAGTACATGCTTCTCCCGTTTCTTCGGGTAACCCATGCATATCACCGTTTCGCGTACGGATCTCCTGATCCCACCAGCACGGTGACTGAGTCTCCGAATCGCTCACGGCCGCTTTCGGTTAGGTTAGTAGGCACTTTTGAAAACTACTGGGAATTTTTTACTTTGACCTCTCAAAAAGTACCAACTAGATTCACTTTTATTTCAGAAAATATGTTGTTGTCAAAAACCGGATCATTTTTACTACCCTAAATGTCAACGAGAGATAGAAAGTCGCATCAAAGTAACAAAGCAAAAATAAGCTTAACTGAAGTTAAAAATGAAAGCATTATTTCGATTATTTATCGTATACACAGGCACAAAAAAAAACACAATAACATGAACACATCATTGTAAATACCACACATTCATCGCTACGCTTAGAAATTTGAGTAAATAGTATGAACATTATACACGCTACAGATAGGCATAAATAAACAATTTATTTTGTGCTGTTGTCCTGAAGGTGGGAGAGGGGATATGGGTTATACCTTGTTATAAAGAGGGGAATATTATTAATCCCAATAGGGGAAAACCTAATGAAAAATTCTGTAATATAAAAAAGAAATCACAAAAATAAGTGGTACGAAAAGGAAACATTTGGACTGCAATACAGAATTTATTTTGAATGATGAAGGTATAAGGCATAATTGATTAAATATATTACAATTAAGAACGAATTATGTAGGTAATGGCTATTGTATATGGTTGTTTGAGCCTAAGATTATGATGACTCATTAATATGACTATGAAACAATGTTGGACCCGAAAATATTCTACATAATTTGTGGAAAGAAACATCAGGCTATCGGTTGTTAAAATACAGAAATATTAATATGATGACAACATATGTATAGGTCTGAGCAAACCCACTGGTCATATATTGGTTAGTTTTATAAACGTTTAGTATACAATATAAATTATAAATGCTGAATATGCAACAATACATTTTAATCAAATATATTTATATATATACCTATATATTATCTCCTGCAGATATTGTATTCCTGCAGCCTGCGCCTGCAATTACATATCGCGTAATTATAAAAATCAATAATCAAGAAAATCAAGAATTAATTTACATTGCCAAAAAGTGAAAATCATAAATTATAATAAAATTACAATCACCACACTACTATTGCTACTTTAATATACAACAACTATAAATGTTATACACTTTTAGTCTGAATACATTTGATTATTTAAACATAAATAAAATATTTTTGTTGGAAAATTTTAAATAAAATTTTGAAAAAAGCATGACAAATTTTTTTTTAATTAATTAGTCTAGTAGACAATATAGGTTGCGTATAAATAATTGTGGCAACTTTTTTTACTAAGTTATTCACCTAAATACATACAACTTACTGTATTATAAATTATAAAAGCTAATAATAACCTTGATGTTGATGCTGGAACAATAAAAAAAAAAAAAATTATAAAAGTATGCAGTATTATTAATTATTTTTGACTTTATACTTTTGTTAGTGCATTGTCAGAAATAAGGAATACTAGGCTTTTTGTTATTTCACGATTATCTTATCCTGGTTTTGGACGTTATGATGGTCACTGGACAGGAGACTTAAACTCTTCATGGGATGATATGAAATAATATCCATAACAGCTGGTATCATAGTTTTTTTAATCTGTGAGTAATAAATACATTTCTATGCAAATTATGGTATGGCCTCATGTTTTAAAAAAGGTCATAATACATCAAAGTTAAATTACACTCATGAATAATAATAATAATACTAGCACCATGTCGGTACTAGAGCAAAGTAGCCTGTGACATGTGCACGTCGTCTAAACACATAGTATTTATGTGAGTATGTTATTATTGTTTAAAACAGCAGTGAAGCCTCTGGCTTGCGACCAAAACTTATATTATATAGATAAAAAGAAAAACAATGTTCGGAAGCAAAATGTGTTTATGAATGGGGGTCGTTTGGGGATACATAGTACTTGACAAAATTACTGCTGACGAATACTGACTGCTCGGCTGGTCGATGACTTTGATGGGTAGGGCTCTTTGGCAGCCAACTCGAACTTGGTTGGCTTGACTCATCTTTATAACGGTTTAAAAAAAAAAACTGTGGCTGCCAGCTTATACGGGCCAACAAAAGAATATTTAGAAGGGAAATGCAATAAATATTTTGTTTATAATTATTGAATAATTACATATAAATAATTATAAAAATTGTTTAACAAATTGACATAACAATGTATTATATCTAAATATCTTATGCAAGTTTATAACATTAGTTATATATTATATTTATACTTTTTTAATAAACATCTAATTGGACACGTATTTTTATACGGTTATTGCTTGATTGTAATCGAATAATATAAAAGAATACAATATAGAGTCTATATATTTTTGAAAAAGTAGAACAAGGTTTCTCATGAGTAGTTCATACTGTTGCCAAAATATCTATTATACGTAATTTATACACATAATATTATAACGTTTCCAAATACAAATTTTTTAATAAAAATTTTTTTTTTTTTTTATAAAATCCTTGGTGCCTGGCCATTTGACTAACACTATTGTGCATTATTTTATATCATTATTCATTATTATAGGTACACTTTGATGCATTGATAAAATAGTTAGTATGTTAGATATAATTCGATTTTTCCTATTATTTTTGAACTGAATAGGTAGAGTTGACATTGCATTGATCGAGATTGAGTGATTCAGAAAGCTGATCTGGAAGAATCGATTCTTGTCTTTCCTTTTAATAGCTTATGTTATAGCCTTTTCCGACGTTCTGTGTAATATGTTTGACGGTTATTAGGGAAATTCCACAGCAGGTTCACACTGGAGTTTCTTCTCTCTTCATGAGGCATTGGTGAGTGGTAGGTATGTCCTATCGTGAGGCGGGTGATGGAGGTCTAATGTTTCTTGGTGATGCTTTCAGGGAAAGGGCGTAAATTGATAATTATTCTGATCTCGTATAATTTGGTAGACAGTTTTATCCATATGTTTTCCTATTGTTCATGAGTGTCATTGGCTATAATTTTTTTAATATACTGGTATGGGAAGTCCGTCGAAATTTGTCTTCTATGTTAGAAAAATGCATGTATTAGTTTTTATGACTATCGTGTAGGTACGTGAATCGCGAAATTTTATTGTATTTTGTGTCGCCAATTCAGTATAGCATTTTCGTGAAAAATCATTTGGTTTGTTTAGGAGTAGAAAAAAAAAATGTTAGTATGGTTAGGTTGTATAAAAAACTCACCATTGTCGATTCGTTTACCCAGTAAAAGTGTTAAACTAAATTCAACCCGACTATTGCATCTCAAAATATGTGTCACATGCGATTTTGCTAGAATTCAAAGGGGTCTTTATGAAGTTTTGAGGTGGAAGGCCACAGAGTTCAATACATTTATTTTGTATATGTATACTGGGCCTACTGTGCTTCAATCTATAGTGGGTGAAGAGTGTTATGAACATTTTATTTGTTTACATGTTTGTATGACTGTTATTTTAAGTCATACACATGGACGTCTATTAAATTTTATTGAAAAACTACTGAATTATTATGTTAACAAATTTGGTGAAATGTATAGAATAGAATTTAAGTCCCACAACATTCATGCTCTTCTTCATCTTATTGATGATTATAAATAATTTGGCCCACTAGACAACTGTTCATGTTTTCCATATGGAAATGTTATGCAATTATTAAAAAAAAAATGGTTAGAAGCAATGCAAAACCTTTGCAGCAAGTTGTTAAACGGTGTGAAGAACTGAATGTGTTCGGTAGACTTACAATTAATAACAGTAAAAATTCTGAATTTTTTAAAAATATTCATTCTGATGGCCCTTTAGGTGATGGCTATTCATCCCCACAGTATATATTTTTTTCTAAAAACAATTTTACTATTAAAATAAAATCATTATCTGATTTTTATGTTGGTTATTATGATGATACAAAAGTTCACATTATGAAAGTTTTAAATATTTGTTACCATCCTGAAAGTAATAATAATGTATTTTTAGTACAAATGTTCAATACTGTAAAACCCTTTTACGTGATACCAATTAGCTTAAAGTTAGGTATTGCTTTTGTTTCAAATTTATCTAATAACTTTTGAATATGCAATGTAGATAAGATTGGATTAAAAAAATATATGTTACTTAATACTAATGATGGTGAAACTAGTAGTAGGTAGTAAAATTGCTTTTCCTATATTACATTCTTAACATAACTATAGTTTTAAGTTTATTATGTACATAATAAATTATTATTAGTTTAATATATTTGTACCGTATTATAATATTTAATAATAAATATTTTATTGTGCTTATATTTGTTCATTGTTTATTTTATTACATTGGACAGTTGTATCATGGAATTTACTACATATTCTGTTGTTTATTTCATTGACGATAATACCATAGAAGGTGTTCCCAAGAGCTGTGTTAAAAAGAATGTGCTTGGCCATCTAATCACAACAATGCATAATCTTAAGCATAATTAAAAAAATTTAGATACCTACATAAAAAATTTATTATTACTCAACACATTTGTTTAATTCAAATAACAAACATTGTAAGTTTCAGATTTTAAGTCTGCCAGTAAAATGGCATCTGAACATAAATTTATAAAATATAATCAAGAGGTTTCCCAGGGTATCAATAAGGTTGATAAATTTAAAAAGCCTGGATGGTCACCCTCACCAAATAAAATACAATATATACTTTCTCCAAAAGATAGTGAAAAATGGTCACCTTTTAAAAAAAATTCTGGTATTATAAATTTATTTGTTGTATTAATTTTAGTTTAAACTTTCTGATAAATAGTTAATAATTTTTAGATCAACTAGTAGTGAAGAATGCAACTACTCAAAACAGTTTTAAAAAAAGTACTCCCAATTACAATGATTGTAAAATATAATAATAATTTTTGAAATTTATACTGTGGATGATTTAAAAAAATATTTATTTTTTTACAGTTGCTGAGAATTTATCTTTTAAAAGAAAGCTACCTTATGCAAGTAGTTCAAAATCAAACAGTTTATCGTTTCTAGACAATATTTGTGATAATACTGCGAGTCAAAAACCAAGATCTACTCATTCATTCGGTGATGAATGTACGGGTAAGAATAACTAAATTAATCCTTTGAAGATGTTGATAGTTGTATATACCTACATTGTTTTTAAACTTTTTAGATAATGAATTCAAAAAACAGATCTTACGCCATATAATGTACTGTTCGAACGCGGAACGGGTTCGCCGCCAAAATCATGGACACTACAAGTCGCGCGAGAAGTCGAAGCTTCGCGCGAACGCGTTCCTCCTCCGAAGTTACCGCCCCGCCGTCAACGGCCGACGAGCTAGCCATCGGCCGTCGCGAACTTTGTCTTTTTTCTACGGCTGAACGTAGCGTAACGTCCGCGCTATCGTTCCCGTGTGCGTCGTAAACCCCGTGTGAACACGAGATAACCGTGGTCAGCACCAAGGATCGCCGCAGTCGCCGAGCCACGCAGTAGCTGTAATCATAGCCAGGTCTATCTGTGGTTTTGGTCCCACACTCCCACGGGTCAGTGGGCTGTTTATATAAGTATTGTTCACTAGCTGCGATACTTTAGTTTTAAGTTAATATTATTATTTTGGGCGCCCGCTAATTGATTTATATTATTTATTGCAATATACGTGTTTCTGACCCTAAACTTTTGAGTAGCTTGTACAAATTGAGTAACCTGTCCCCGCTCCAGCCCTCAACACTTAACGCAAGTTGTTGCTGATAACCGCACAAGTCGTAGGATCGGTAATGGCGTAAACATGTACTTTAAAGTCGAACACAACATATACTATCCAGTCAAAACGAAAACTCAGGAAGATTTCTGTCAATTGAACATCTACTAGAAGGAAAATCTAAAAATTATATGCAATATGAAGCTATTAGTTATACAATGATATTAAATTTTTATTTTTTTCATTTACAAATTTTGATGTCAATTATTAATGCTCCAATTTTTATATATTTCTATGTATCTGGTCACATGTATATTTTATTAAAAATTGTCAAACAAAGCTAAAGTCTTACGGTTAGCCTATACAGCAGAGTCCCGTTAATCCGGACTAGATTTCCTATCTTTGTCTAACACACGCGCAACATATAAATTCAGACGTGTTTTTTGGCAAATGTACCGATTGATATAGTGAAGCGATAAGAATTCTGAAAACAGATATGAATTTGTCGTCAAGTCTACTTGAGATCGGCCAGTCAACATTTTTGATTTTTTGATTTAAACTTCTCCAAAAAATGAAATATGAAATTTTTTTAATTACTCTTTAGTTATACATTAATTTTAGGATTTTGGGGTGTAATATAAAATATGTGGACTGACCGATCTCAAGTAGACTTTACGACAAATTCAAATCTGTTTTCAGAATTCTTATCGCTTCACTATATCAATCGGTACATTTGCCAAAAAACACGTCTGAATTTATATGTTGCGCGTGTGTTAGACAAAGATAGGAAATCACGGTATCGAATCCCCTTAATAAACACTATAAATAATAACACAATAAATATACTGTCAAAAAACACCTCATGTATTTATACGAATTCAAAATTTATTGATTTTCAATTTTACATTAGGTAACATTATTATTTTTATTTTTATTTTTATTTGTATTAAGACTTGAAAAACTCCGTGATATTTTTTTGTTTTAATGAAGATTGACGTAATTTCGCTGTGCGATGTCTTAGACGCCTTAAGG
This sequence comes from Nasonovia ribisnigri, assembly GCA_027563435.1. NCBI lineage: Eukaryota > Metazoa > Arthropoda > Insecta > Hemiptera > Aphididae > Nasonovia > Nasonovia ribisnigri. The sequence continues at coordinate 99,066 of JANEHU010001810.1, forward strand.
TCAGTAGCTCAGCAGAAGATGATTCACTTTGTTTCTCGAAGTAAGTCATCAACTGCTCCAGCATTGCAGTTGCTTCACCATGTGTTGGGCCCGTTGATTGATCTGTACCATCATCTTCATCTTCTGAACTGTCAACTTCTATTTCTATGTTTTTAATACATGCATTTACAATTTCATCATCACTAAGAACCTGATGACCAATATCAGTGTCACCGTTTATCCATTCAGAAATATCATTTGGAGTTTTTGTTCCATTGTTACAGTCACTAACCTAACCGAAGTTGTCATTTTATGTTGTTTTTATAATAAGCAGAGGGAAAAATAAACGGGACGGTCTACACCAGTGCTTCTCAATCTTTTTAGTACTGCGACCCAAATTTCCCCCGAAAAATTATTCGCGACCCACATTGTTTCACTTTTCAAAAAGTAGGTAATAAAAAACAAAATTTGTATTATATAAATATGTATACATTTTTATTAGGTATTTAGTATTTTATAGGTTAATTTTATATAGTACATTAATATATTTTTACAAATGTACTTTTAATAATGAGGTGTATGCGAAGTGTGTGCTTGTTTTCTATTATGGTTAATAACAGCAATGACATCGACGTCAATTTTAGTTATTTTCAAACGTAAGGAGTTCGATAATTTTAGCTTGTTTCAATGTTTGTTTTTGATGCCCACCATTGCCGAAAATCCAACTTCACACATGTATGAAGATGAGAAAGGGAGTAGTATTTTTATAGCTTAGTTGAAAGAATTGGAAATATTTGTTGAGACGACAGCCAAAACTGAATCACATTATTGCGGCTAAATTGAATTTTTAAAGATGAATTTTCTGATAAATCTATGAGTTCTTTGTCGGCTTTTGTCGATATCCCAGTGGATATAGATTTCTGAAACGGATTCACAACCCAACTATTTTGTTCATATTTTTTCATTTCTTCAAGAAAGTAAAAATTAAAATTATCTTTCAACGAAATTAAATGCAAACTGATATGGCTAATTATGTCATCAGCTACTTTTATATCATTTTCAGTTATGAAAGTTTGAAATGTTTCAAAGCAATCATAATTTTGCTTTTCAATGTTGCTTTGCCATAAAGTAAGTTTTTTCATAAAACCTTTAATTTTGTCATGAACCGCAAAAATATCGGTTCCTTGTGTTCCTTGTAAATATAAATTTAGTTCGTTAAGTTTCGAAAATATATCAGCTAAATACGTGAGCTTTATAATAAATTCTTCATTGTACAAAAATTGTGCCAAATCAGTTTTTTCTTTTAGAAACAATGCAACTTCTTCACGGAGTTCCACAAGTCGTGTTAATACTTTCCCTCTTGACAGCCAACGTACCTCAGTGTGTAAAAGAAGTGATCTATGAGAATTTCCCATCTCATCGCACAACTTTTCAAACAAGCGTGATTGCAATGGCCTTGTCTTAATGAAGTTGACTATTTTCACAGAAGTGTTCAAAACGTTTTTTAAGTTATCCGGCATGTGTTTTGATACTAAAACTTCTCTGTGTATATTGCAGTGAGTCCACAATGCATTCGGACTAACTTCAAGCATTCGAGTTACAACACTACTATTTTTACCACACATAGCTCTAGCACCGTCCGTGCATAATCCGACACATTTCACCCAATCAAGACCTTTTTTATTGACATAAGAATCAAGGGTGTTGAAGATTTCTTCGCTAGTACCTTGAATAATTGGTTCACAAAACAGCATATCTTCATGAGGTCCATTGTTCCATATATAACGTATGAATACAAGCAGCTGGCATAAACCTTGAACATCGGTAGATTCATCTAGTTGTAGCGAGAAAAAGCTACTTTTACGAACTCTTTGAATTAACTCATCTTCTGTCCACTGAGACATTTCATTAATTCTACGTTCAACTGTATCATTTGATAGTGGTATCATTTCAACGTCTTTTGAACTCTTGTCACCAAACATTACTCCAACTGCATCTTTTATCGCTGGCAACACTAAATTCTCTCCGATTGTGTGCGGTTTACCAGCTTTTGCGATTCGTAAACTTATCAGGTACGAAGCGTGCATAGCTTTTTCATTGACCTTGGTAAACTGCTTAATTTTTGTTTTGGACGTTTTTAGTTCTTTCAGCTTTGTTTCAAAATAAGAGAGTGGCTGATCTTTTAGATCAAAATGCTTGGTCTCAATATGCCGACGTAATTTATTAGGACGCATACTCTCGTTTGCAAGCATTTCATAACAAATAATACACTGTGGTCGTGGATTATCAATATCTTCATTCCAAGAAAAACCAATTTTCAGGTATTCTGAATCATACTTTCTCGTCACTTTTTTTCGTTTTATATTTAAATTCGAAGTTGAAGGTTCATCTTCAGTGGTTTCAAATGTTCGCTTTTTCATCAACCATTTATCCATCATCAAATTTTTGTTGATAATTTGTTGCAGAAATAGCACCAAAACGAACTCACAAAACACCCGTATTATAAACTATAGTATTATACGTATTATAAACTTGCACAAACGGTAAATAAAATAACAACCAGCAAGCGCAAGTACAACTTATTGACTAACGACTGATAGTCGTTGTTGTCGAGTTGCGACTTAATCGTATTTTATCGCGGAATTCTTCCGATAACGACAATTTAATATCCATCGTAATAAATATATGACGAATTATTAGTAATCATTATTACTCACAATTCATCCAATTTCTTGGAATCTATATAATTTGAAAACATGAATTATAATTATTTTTTTTTTTTTTTTTTTTATTGGGGGGATTGAAGGCTTCGACAACTAAGGTCATTAGCCTGTTTTTTGGGTGGAACAGTGGGGGTGGAACAGTTGGTTTGGTTTTTGGTTTTTGGTTGGTTTTTTGTTTTTTGACGATTGGATCTGCGCCAGGACAAATCCCAACGTTCCAAGTCCTTACTACGCATGCGCCTAGACTAGATATTTTGTCGACATAATTTCTTATCAATTTAAATAATGATAATAAGAACACAGAAGTTTAGGACTTTAGGTATTACTGGTATTAGGTTACGAATTTAATTATTAAAACATTTGTCATGATGTTTGTTAATACATATGATAATTCGTATAATAATTCATTTTTAAATTAGTACATTTACAGTTTACACATAAGTCATTACACATTTACACGATAACTACATTTTTAAATTAGTACATTTACACATTACACATTTACACGATAACTCATTTTTAACCTAACTTTAAGTAACTGTGGTCAAAGTTGTCTTCACTTACAATTAATACATCATCATTTTTATTTATTAAAGATGTCCTTATAATATTTTCCTCTACTGAACTCATGTATATATTTTCAGAAGTTTTTACTTTTTTATTGTTTCTAAAACGTACTTGTGATTCAATTTTTCTTTTATTATTAATTTCAGTTTTCTTAAAACCTGTAACTTCATTTTTGGAAAGTATAGTTATTATTTTATCACAATATTTCATTACACTATTTTCATCATCTTCCGGTAAGTTAGATTTATTATACATACCAATCATCATTTCCATCTTGCTTCTTATTTGAAGACTTTTTTCTGAGTCTTTCTTTTGTTCAAAAGGATTTAATTGGTTATCTATCACTAAATGATTTTCAAATACTATTGGAGAAGTTATTGATGTATTGTTTGATATTAATTTATTGTCTCTAGCGCATGCATGGATGTGTTTGCATATGTTTAAATATATTACATTGTCCTTACAAGTACATTTGTAAATTGTATGTATGAATACAAATTTGGCAAACATTACAGGTTAGTACACAATTTTGACAAGTTGCAACTGTTTTCTCTACTTTGTACGTAATAGTTGTATATTTTTCAGATGTAACTATCCAGCAGTTTTCAACATTTTTAATCATACTTGATAATATACTAGTACTTTTTTTTAAAAAAAACTACACAGTTAAAACGCAGATTCATAAACAAAAAAAAAAATGTGATGAAAACTGATTTTGGCATTTCCATTACTAAAATATATATATAAATAACTACAGATATCAGATACTAATAAATTTCATATTTTATTACCTTTCTGTTGACATTTAGTATCATATACTTATCTTAATGTATCCTAATGTTTAACCTTGTATTATTGTTATTTATCGAGTAGTTAGTGAGTAGATAATTGTAATGTACATCAATACATCATTATGATATAACAGTTACCAATAAAGGACTATGAAATACTTGAGTTATTATTCATATTATAATAATAGTAATCCACAACAAATTGTATACAAAGTATGCTATAAGTCATATTACATAAAAAAAAAACCGCACTATAATATCTGCATTTTATTTTAAATCAGAGCTACTGTTTTCAATGGGTGACGAAAAAATATTTTAAATACAGTCAACTCGATGACAACTTTTTAACAGTCTTAAAAACGGACTGTACTATAATATTATACACATGGCAAAATATTTTATATTTCAAATATTGCGCGGAAAATATAGACCAATAAGGATAGTCACCTTCACAACTGATAAGTATAAAAATGATTGATAAGAAATTATGTCGACAAAATATCAAGTCTAGGCGCATGCGTAGTAAGGACTTGGAACGTTGGGATTTGTCCCGGCGCAGATCCAATCGTTAAAACTTACCCAGACTTCCCCTACTGCTAATTATGATAAACAACTGTATACCTACTATTCATATATTTGTATTGTTAGAAGCATTAAAGCAACTAATAGTTATATCAGTGCCGTAGCCAGAATTTTTTTTTTGGGGGGCACTTAATTTTTTCTCAAATTTTTGCAATGCTAGAATACCTGATTATCACCTATTACTTTATGGCCCCTTTGTTTATTAAGTGTTTACTACAGGCCTATTATTTTTATGACTACCATTATATGCTAACAACTATGGTACCCATTTATTTAACATAACAAAGTATTATTAGTATTTCTTTAATTATATTTTTAAAAATTAAAAAATAAAAAAATAACAAAGTAATATGTTAAACCATATATTGATAGATTAATTTATTAATTAATATGGCTATATTAATAACATATCAATATGTGTTGTAAACACATTAACTATAATCGTACAACAATAATTAGCCACAAATAATATACCATGTCACCATTAACTATATATACTACTTAACACTTGAGCACAAAACATATTATAATATAATATGGTACTTATAATCAAACCATAACCGTGTTCACAACAAAAATGGAATGCACTTGTATTTCTTATCCAAAGTCTGTGCTTATCTTTACTATTTTACATTTATGAATACAAATTATAAAATTAATAATTTATTGTTATTCGTTATCATATATTTATCTTGAATTATATAAATTTACGTAACTTACTTCGCGCGCGAAAATTCACACACGGACGGGGTTCGCGGATCGCATTCGATATCATATAATGACTTAATTTATAATATAATATAATAATAGTATGAACACGTGTAGTTTACGTGTACGTGCTCCGTTGGTATATTGTATTTCATAGCTGAAATAACAGCTGCAGTAACAAAGTAGGCATAGCTTATTCAAGTTTATATACGTGGGCCAACGGCGTGAAACCGTTCTTCGTTACACGTAGATAGCGAGCAGATATATAGTGACTGTCCTTAAACCGCAATCTAAAGTATTAGTATTTAGTATATTGTTTCTAGTAAAAAATTCCATTATCATTATTTCAAATCGAGTACTCTGCAATGTTTCCTTGTGCATCTGAACATAATTTCCATTTCCCATTTAAAAATAAGTCGATTAGGTACATATATTATTATTATTATTATATAACAACGCGTAGTTAGTCCTAAATCACTCAGTAGTAAACACCAAATCGTATTTCTAATTTTCAGCCTCCGCAGTAGTAGTCTGGTATTATATAATATCATTTATCATAAACAACTTACAAATTATATTTTCGTGATGTACCACGATGTAAATTGTATTATAATACTGCGGTCTGCGTGTTATAATATGACATAGCCATAGGTACGCTGTAGGCACAAAATAATTTTAAACATCGACTTTATTATTATTATATTAAACATTATTATAAAATTAATAAATACAATTTATATTACGGTTCAAGCAATTTATTGATATTAAATAATAATCAATAAATTAGGAACATGAAACAAATGTTAGAAAAAAACAAAAGCCTAAGAATTTTTCTACTAGAAAAAGTATCTTCAGAGTTACACACAAAAAAACGCATATCAATGTAAAATCAGTACAATCCTCAATCATCGCTCCGCTAAGAATCTAAAGCTTATTTGAAACCTATATACCTGTATACCTATATAGCATTATAGTTACAATATGTTGAATAATTAAATAATACATTTACCTGAAACGATAGTGTGTGTGAAATTTACGAGCAGTTTATAATTTTGTAAAATATAATAAACTTTACATTTTAAAACTAATATTAGGGTAATGTATTGAATGTAAATGTTATCCAAGTTCTAATATAATGTGATGATCAGTTTATACAGCATTATATATTTGTATAATGTCTATTATTTGTTTATAATTAAGAAGTTATAATGAATACTGATTACTGAATATACTTTGGATGTTGTCTTAAAATGTTCTGACATAAATTAAAATAAAATACCTATAAATATGTATATTAATGGATATTATATATAATATGATATGTTATTGAATAAAAAAATATATTAAAGACTGTCCGGATAAACCTTTGTAGTCGAAACTCATATTTACTTTATTTAAATAAATGCTCTGTTATTACTTTTTCATATAAAAATATGTCTACTTTTAATTACAACTTCAAAACTAATTCTATACAAAGTGTGGATCTTTAAATAATGATTTGGCCATTTAGCTAGGTACCTATATTGTTTGATACTAAAATACTATAACCAAATTAATAGAATTAAAAACAAAGCATCTTCAAAACATGCCTTTCTTAAACGTTGTTGCTCAGAATTAAATAGCCTGCTTGCATTAAAAAGTATATATGTCACTGATCCCAATAAATTAAAGTATGCCACCCTAATCTAGTCTCCCGATTCCAGAACTCTCGCTCAAAAGTATGGCTTCTTTAAAAAAGCAAAGAAAACATCTAAATTTAAATTTCTTATTCAAACTAAACAATAAGAAAATAGATTGTAACCTTTCTATTAGAGAAAATTAATTTCAAAACCAACCCAAAAAACACCAATGACAATAAGTTATTTTTATAAAAAAACATAAATTCAAATTATTCAATAAATTCAGGTAATTCTGCCAATATAGATTTATTTTATTGTAGTGCTAATGATGTTAAATAAATTTGTGATTCAATTTAATCTTATTATATTGCCAATGTATATATCGCCACTTAAGAAGCAACACCGCCTATCTCAAATTTTGGCCAAATTGAGTTAGCAACGCTGTCTTATTAAAAATTTTGCATAGAATCAATTTGTGGTATTAGATTTAGGATAATTGAAAAAATGATAACACAGCATATCTAATATCGTAATACAACACCACCTACCTCCACGAATTGCTCTAGCTATATCAAATTGAAATCAATTAAGCAATTATAAAATTATGTGTTTCATCGTAACGTTTTTTTTTTTTTTTTTTAATTTTTATTGAAACTAATTTACAATTTATTTCATTTTTTCAGTGAACTGATTCACATATCAATGTTCATTATACGTTTACTAAGTAGGAAAATCTAAAAATTTAGTACAAATTTAATGTTTCTCAAATCTACAATAACTAGTTTTTTATTCGAAAACCAAGACTGTTGGTCATTGGAAGGCTACCGAGTTTCGTCAGTTCTTACTTTATACCGGACCACTTGTTTTGAAAAATGTACTTAATGATAAAGTGTATAATAATTTTGTAGTTTTGAATATTGCATTGACTATTTTATTGAGTCCAAATATTGATGACAAATTATTTAATTATATTAATAAACACTTAAAGAATTTTGTTAAAACTTTGAAAAATATATATATATCCCATAATGTTCATGGTTTGATACACATATCTAAATATTATAATAGCTTTCGTCCTTTTGTTCTTTGTTTTAGTTTTCCGTTTGAAAATCATATAAAAATTTAAAAAAAAATGGTAAAGAAACATCACAATAGCCACTTGAGTGGATATAATATGATAAACAAATAAAAAATCACATTTTGAAGTTTACGAAGAAATCGGCAAGTGAGCAGCTCAATAGAAGTACCATTTTTAATTATGACCATAACAATTGTTTTTTACCGGAAACTGCATGTGGTCCTCAAAATTTTAAAATTACATTAAATACTAAAATGATTACCTATAAGTATACGAAATTCATTCGACATATTATATGTATTAATTAAGGCTATGGAAGTAGGTATTTAAAATAATTAATATTGCACATTGTATTTTATAATAAAGAACCTACAATAATTTTATGTTATTATAAAAATAAAGAATCATTCAATGACATACCAATTAGTTCATAAAAAATTATGTTATTTTCTTTTGAAAACTCGCAAGTTACATTTCCAGTAGGTATAACATACAGAATGTTAAACCAAATGTATATATAACTATACACAACTGTATAATACAATATTTTTCCTTTATAATTCTTTAAGTAACAACTTCTTATGCATAATTAGAAAAATAAACTAAAAAAAATCAAAAAAAATCATCAAGTACAGGAATTGATACGTAAAATAAACATATGGTGTATATTTAAATTTTAAAGTATCTAAAGTTATTTGTTTTTGAATTCAGTATAGGATAAGAAAATTGCTATATGAGAAATCGAGTGAATATCCAATATTGTACAAATTCGAACTTCAAATTTTCATAAAAATGTAATTTGATATTTTTGTAGAATTTTTTTTTTTTTTGATAAAGGTAGACAATTTTATAAGAAAACTTGTATTCAATTTTCAAATCATAGACATAAAAAGAACATTTTTTTTATTAATTTTTAATTCAGTATAATTTGAACTAACTGCCATTGTAACAATATATTAGTAGTTTTGTATTACATTTTCAAGTTTTTTGATCCAAATAAAATTTAATTGATATTCATAGAAAAAAACTAAACAAATTGGAAACCGTAAATGTCCGTAAACAGCTCAAAACAAAGTCAAAATATTTTGAAAGTTATAATATAGTATATAGAAAATGCTATTCAGTGGAAATTTCATCTGTCTACAGTTATTTGTTGTCATTTAGAGAGTTGCAACAAAACCCAAAATCGATTGTGTCAAAAAACCGATTTTGAGTAAAAATTCCCGCTTTTCTTCAATTTTAATTTTGTTTTTGCCTGGGTTTTTAAATACTTTTGGGCATTTTAAATTTTTATCTCCCGAATGCACCACCAACTAGCTTCACTTTTCCATCAAACAAGAAACTGAAGTTTAAAATCGAAGCATTATTTCGACTACCTACCTATCGTGTACATGGACGCAAATAATAATAATAATAATAAAAAAGACATTGTAAAACCAATACATTCATTGCTTCGCTCAGAGTATAAAACTATAGTATCTATATATCTTTAATGTTTTTGAACTGTTATTAAAGAAACTCATGAGGAACCTTGCATTCAATTTATTATCTAAATAATTACTCATCGTGTACAAAAGCACAAAGGTACAAAAACAACCATCGCTACACTTGGAAACCTGAGTAAATAAATAGTTCTATATTTAAAAATGGTGGAAATACTATAGGCATTTAAAACAGATGTCTAATCGTTATTATACGTTATTATATTTTTTTCCGTGAATTATATTATGCAAGACAAATAATATTTCTATTTATTACATTGTAAGTTTGTGTTTTAGTGAATTGTTTTTAAGTTTTATATATAATTTATTGTTTCAAATGTGTATATAGTGGTAAATTTTATAATATTTGTCGTATACGAAAATGCAAAACATCGTAAATCGTAAAGTTTTGCAGATGTTGCTCCGTAGCTGTGTGTAAGCAAGTGTATCAACGTGTTAGCAGCCGTTACCGGCTTGCCACCGCCGAAATTTGTCTTCTGTGTTACAAAAATGTGTGTTTTAGTTACTATGACTATCGGCACTTTTTATTGTATTTTTTGGGGCCAATCCAGTAGCGTTTTCGTAAAGAATCTATAAGGTATACGTTAATTTATGAACTTAATTCATTGATACAAATATGGCTTATGTAATGAATTTATAAGTGCAAAAGCAAAACTAATCAGATTCAACCTTTCAAAAAGTAGCACATTTAGTCCTAAAAACTCCAAAAAATGAACTTAAAAATAACTAAAAAACCTTCTAAAATACGTGAAAAATATAATTTAAAAATGATAATTTTTATTAGAGATATGGGTGTGATAATGGGTATCAGAGTTATTAAAAATATGAATTGTAATATTAATAGACAATAGTAATATAGGTACGTAGTTTACATTTAAATTCTAAGAATTATTTAAAATTATAAAATATGTGTGAAAAAGCACTTAATTTATAAAATATGTATAACACGCAAACGATAAATTTAATCACAACAAAATCCCCATCATAATATAATATTTTTTGAATATTTTACAAATTTTCTTTAAAGACGCATTTGAAAACGACTAGGAATTTTTTGCTTTTGACTCCTAAAGTACAATGTAGATTCACTTTCCTGTCAGAAAAGATGAAGAAGTAAATATTCGTCACATTTTTACTGTCCCAGAAGATGACGACTGACATAAAAAAAAAAAATCATTTTGAAATTATTATATTTATTGGTCTGCTCAAAAACTAAAACCAAAGTTAAAATTGAAGTTGTACCTATAAAGGTAAATGGAGAACGCTAGTTGGTGGTTGTTACCCCTTATCCTATAGATTTTTTCGTAGAAGTTACGAAATCGTGGATCGGGTTCGGGATAATCACATATTATAAATGTAATATAATTAACAAATTCTTTAATTTATTTAGTAATTATTAATATGCATTTAACACAAAATCACATAAATGTGTACAATAGTTATCAATAGGTTTGTTACTTAAGTCACTGCACTGAATTTGACACGTATTCCAATTCGGTTATTCAATAACAAATGATAGAAACGTATGCAATACATATTTCGTTTATAATTATTGAAAAATTATATATAAATTACGTATATAAATAATTAAAAAATTGCTTAATTAATTGAAATAACGATATATTATATCTTATGCAAGTTTATAACATTATATATATTTATACTTTTTTAATAAACATCGAATTGGACACATATTTTTATTCTGGTATTAGTTATTTGTAATCGAATAATATAAAAAAGGGCGAGTAAGTGTATATGTCGCTCCGCTGTACAGTAGGTTCCGAGTAGGTCACTACATAATGAATGGTATTAAATTTTAATTCAATGATATAATATCATTGTATACGAAAAACGATTCTGAGCGGAACGGCATGTCAGTCTAGGATCATGTCAATCCAAATTTGATCATAAAATAACTATAAAAAAAAAACTGTATGGTTATATTTTTGAGATTTTTGGTTACGGAATAACCTACTTATGTGGAACCTTGCTTTAAATTTTTATTCATAAACTATACAATTTGAACATTTTATCAATTTTTAACTATAACCAAAATCGTTTTTAAATTTTAAATTTTATAAATGTTATTGAAAATTGAACTTTAAATGCTTATAAAAAAAAAAAATTGTGCCTATGTATTTTTATTATTTTTCAATTGCTATTGTAACCATATATCAGGAGCCTTGTATTAAATTTTCAAAATTTTCTACCCAACAAATAAATTTTAATTGACATTCATAGAAAAAAAAACTAAAAAAAAATGTAAACAGAATATGTTTGTAAACAGCTCAAAATGAGTCAAAATATTTTGAAAATTTTATCAAGTTTAAAAAATTATAAAATAAACATATGATACAAATTTCAAGTATCTACAGTTATTCGTTTCTGTAATACAGTAAAATAAGAAAATCGTTACATATAAGAAATCAACTGAAAATCCAATCTTGGAATAATTTGAACTTTAAACGTTCATAAAAATTTAATATAACTTTCGTTTAGACATTTTTTTTGTGATAAAGGTAGAAAACCCTATCAGGAATCTTGCATTACATTTTCAAATATTAGATTAATTAGAAATATTAGAACTCAAAATAATTTCCATATTATTCGTAATACGTATTTTGCTAAAATTTTAACTTTAAATACTTATAAAAAAAATGTTTGCCTATATGTATTTTTAATATTTTTCAATTGCTATTGTAACAATATATCAGGACCCTTGTATTACATTTTCATGATTTTCGGCTAACAAAGAAAATTTTATTGGTATTTATATAAAAAAAAAGTATAAAAATTGAAAATTGAAATGGTCCTTAAAAAGCTCAAAAACCGTCAAAATATATTCAAAATTAGATGGTGTATAGAAAATGCTAATATAAACATTCAGTGAAATTTTCATGCACCTACAGTTATTCGTTTTTGAATTGCAACAAAATTGCTACATGAGAAATCGAGTGAATATCTAATCTTGTAAAAATTTGAACTTAAAATGCTCATAAACATTTATTTTGACTTGCTTATAAACATTTTTTTATTGATATAATTAGGAGAACTTATGAGGAATCTTGTATTACATTTTCAAACATTAGATTTAAAAAGAAACATTTGTATGAAACCTAACTCAAAATAAATTGAACATTTTCGTCATATTTACGTATTTTGTCAAAATTTAAACTTTGATTACCTATAAAAAAAAATTGTGACTACTGATTTTTAATATTTTTCATCTATCTTTGAAACTATATTATATTAGAAGCCTACTATTAAATTTTCAAGATTTTTTACCGAACAAATAAAATTTTATTGACATTTATACAAAAAAAAACTAAAAAAATTGAAAATTGAAAATGTCCGTTTACAGCTCAAAATATGTCGGAATATTTTGAAAATGCTACGGTGTATAGAAAATGTTTATATAAACATTCCGTCAAAATTTCATGTATATACTGTCATTTATTTTAGAGTTACTTCAAAAACCAAAATCAATTTTGTCGAAATCAGTTTTGCGTAAAAATTCCTGTTTTTTTCCTTATTTTTTCATTTGTTTTTTACGGCCCTAATGAAAACTACTGAAAAACTTTTAATTTTGACCTTTGAATAAAAAATAAATAAAAAGTAAAAAAATAAAAAAAAACACACATCATTGTAAAATCAATACATTCATCGCTCTGCTCAGAATCTAAAATACAATATTTAGTTTATATATTTTTGAAAAACTAGAACGAGGTTCTCATGACTTCATAAGTAATTCACACTGCTCCCAAAATATCTATTATACATATTTTATTCACATAATATTATTATGACGTTCCCAAATACAAATTTTTCAATAAAAATTTTTTTTTTTTTAGAACATATCCGTGGTGACTGGCCATTGAACTAACACTATTGTACATTATTTTATATTATCATACATTATTATAGGTACATTATTATACATTGATAAAATAGTTAGTATGTTAGATATAATTCGATTTTTCCTATTATTTTTGAACACATCATTGTAAATACCACAAATTCATCGCTACGCTTAGAAACTTGAGTAAATAATAAGTATTAACATTATCATGCCACAGATGGTCATAAATAAACAATTTATTTTGTGCTGGGGTCCTGAGGGTTGGAGAGCGGATATGGGTTAGGAACATATCGGTTATAAAAGAAATTGAGCAACATTATTTTATTTTATTTTATGTTCAATATTCACATTGTTTTAATATTTTCTTATATTAAGTCGTAATGATTTTTTTTAAGCATATTTTACTAACTCTTACAGTTTTAAATGTTGCAGACTGGTTTATGCCAGCTACTTCAGCTTTATCTTTGGAAGAAATGCAAGGTATGGCATAATTTATTGATTTACTATTATAAATGTAATTTCATTTAAACTGTTTATCAGCAATGATTTGTAAATTCTTTTAGAATAAATTGAAAACTGAATCCAAATATATAATTATGTTATTATATTATAATCTTAGAAAAAAACAAAATATAAGCCATTTAATAGATTTTAATTGCATACATTATTATGATATAGGTACCTTTTTTTTAAAAATTGGATATTTTTTTGGTTTAAAAGGAAACATTACATTTTCTGTACATTAAATTTGTATGAATTAATTTTAGCACCATTATACAAATATGTTATTACTTACAAATTTTATAACTTATACATTTTTTTCTAAATATTGCAGAAATTTGATTTTGCTTAAGAGTTACACAACAACTAATTAATATTATTAACAATAACTTTATTTTATTTTTATACATATGCTTAGAATATAAATTATAAAGTTGTTAAAAATGTAATGACGTACTTAGGTATACAAAATAATCGGATAGATGGTTAAATTTTATATAGACTATTAATTGTAATGACCTATGTGAAAATAAATAGACAAGATGGACTAATAAAAATTTAATGTTTTATTTTTAGATATATGTAAAAGTAATATTTTTAATTAATTATTAATAAACAAATAGTATCTACCTAATTTAAAATGTTTATGATTCCGCATAATTAAAAAATAATTAAAAGTTGGTGTATTATATTGTGTGTTCTTAAATTATGTTTAAGATTAATGACCATTATAATATTATCTCCAATTATATTCACGAAAACAATAATAATATCCTAATCAATTTTTATTTGATGTTGTATTCCATTTTAAAGCCGATTTGTTGTGTTTTTAAATTATTGTATCTATTTATTAAGAAACTATCTTCAAAATTGTGTATTTACTTTAATGAAGTAACCATAGGTACAGAAATTATAAATGTTATATTTTGTAAATAATAAAAATAACTTTTCATAAATTAATGCGGGTAAAAATAGTATAAAAGTTCTATAAAATATACAAACGTATTAAGCTATTAAAAATTTTACTAGTCATAGGTATCCACTCAAAAAATTTTTTGGGATATTATATTCCATCTAGTAAATGTATTCAAAATTTTTTTTTTGTGTAAAATCATTCGAAAATATGTTTGTAAGGCCCGATATTGAAGGTTGAATAAATTCGCATGACTGAAAAATAATTCAGATATCTCAATATAATTTTTATAAGATTGCGGTTAGTTAATCTAGTTACCTACCTTCCTATAACAAATTATTTATTATATTATGCAAAGTCGATATGCGATAACACCATCATTAAAATATAATAGGTATAAAGTTTGATAAACCTTGACTGTACCATTTTGTTAGAAGTTAAAACAATACCCGGTCTGTATAAAAATAAACAATTACTAAATATTTAATAAATCAATTGAAAGCTATTAGTATTTAATATATTATATTTTTTGACACATTATTGGATAGTTGGAGATAATAATTAATAGTGAACCTTTAAAATAATAAATATTGTTGATGTTACTCAATTAGGTATAATTTTATATAATCTTATATGGATAATTTTAAAATACAATAGGTATGGTAATAGATTTATCTCATTATAAAAGTAAGTCAATTAACAGATAAGTACATTTTATTGTGATTACATCCTTTTTTTGAATTACCTATATTAGACATAACTATGATGATCTATAATTGATTTTATGACCTTAACGGTAAATTTAAGTTGTTAATTTAACATGATTATACTTGGATGATTAGGCTTAACCCAAAAAAATATTTATTATTAATGTATTATTATATAAATGAATTTAGTATATTTTTACGAGTTTTGTTTTGAAACATTGCATTCTTATATTATATAACTACATATATTTTTTTTTCTCTCTTCTCTCTCTCTTTTCATTGTTATTCATGTCACAGGGTGTTACCACTGGGTATCTTCCCTAATCTAACTACTCATATCATATTTTACCTTTCATATATCAAACCTACTTATTGTACAAAAAGCATGTATAGATTGTAGGTTTCTTCAAATAAAAAAAAAAAAAAAAAAAAAAAAAACATTGCATTAATAGTAAGATTTAAGATTATATGCCGTTTTGCAGTTTTGTTAAAAGCCTCATAAATCATTTGTGAATCGTGTTTATTGTTTCGTCAGTATTTTTGTTAATCTGTGTTTGAAGATCCGTATTTTCTTCTTTTCACACGATTTCTCAGTATACGTATATTTAAAACGATAATACTTTAAACAGATTTGAACTCAGCTACAAAGCTCACTAATCGTAGTGGGATTGATCGCGTACAGTTATTATAGCTTACTATATTTTAGCCTACTAATCATATTAATTTTTCTTCCATCATACTGTTCGACCTTGTAATGTGATGGATAATAATTATTTAGATATAAATAGTTTTTAAAACTGATTTCGATTTGTTGACATGTCTACTTGTGATCGGTCGGTCCACTTTTCCAAATTTCATCCTCCTCCTCCTACCATCAACTACTATAAATTTAGTTTGAATATTTTGAAATTATGGAGTTTTCAAACGTTGATTATTCGGAATTTAAATCAGAAATATTGTAATTTGAACTGACCGAGCTCAAGCAAACATTATAAAGAATTCAGATCAGTTTTCACAAATATTATCGCATTATTAGATCGATCGGTTAGATGGAACAAAAATACATGAAATTGAGCATAAATTACTACATATTCGAGTGCGAGAGTGCTCCGCTATTACTTTTACACACGGTCACACTAATTAATTTCCTATATAACCTAGAAAGGAGGATAAAAAATTCAATTATTTTTTTAAAAATTAAAATTGGTCTTCTGGAAGTGTATTATTTTTCTTCTGATGATTGGTCTAAATGTACGAAAAAACGAAGACCGCTTTCAACCGTATGAACGCCCTAAACTGTATCGGGGACAATTAAGTTAAAAAATTTACATTGAATAACACTGTGTTCTATGTAGATAGTATAATCCTAGAATAAATAAATTTCAGATGGAGCATTTGATTACGATAAAGTAGTGGAAAGTTAGTATTTTAAATTTAATAATTAATCCAACTTTATTATTTTAAATTGTCAAATAGAGGTGTAATCATAAATTACCAATGAATATTAATTTAAATTAATTTGTAATATTAAAAAAACAATTTTAAAAATTATGATAGACATAAAATAAAACATTTAAATGTATTATACCTAATATATAGCCTTATAGGTAACAAAATATCCTTAATAATATAAACCGCTTCTCCGATCAAAATAATTTTTCATATTTCATTATGATTTACCATTAAATTGAAATTCAACACATCTAAGTTAAAAAAGTTACATTGTATAACCTGTGTTTTATGTATGTAGTATAATAATTAAATAATTAAATTTCAGAATTTAGTATAGAGAACGACATGATTATTTTACCACCCGGTTAGTATTTTAAATTTAATTATTTTAAATTGTCTAATAAAGGAGCAATCATAGATTACCAATGACAATTAATTCAAATTAATTTGTATTATTAAGAAACAATGTTGAAAATTATGACAGGCATAAAATGAAAACATTTAAATGTATTATACCTAATATATAGCTATAGAGGTAACAAAATATCCTTGATAATATAGACCATCTTTGATCAAAATAATTTTTCATATTTCATTATGATTTACCAATGAATTGAAATTCAACACATCCAAGTTAAAAAAGTTACATTGAATAACCAGTGTTTTATGTAGGTAGTATAATAATATTGTAATTAACTTTCAGATACTACAATGGCAAATAAATCATTTACTTTTCCTCCCGGTTAGTATTTTATATTTAATTATTAACCTAATTTTATGATTTTAACTTTCCTAATGGAGGAGCAATCATAAATTACCAATGACTATTAATTTAAATTATTTTGTAATATTAAAAAACAATTTTAAAAATTATGATAGGCATAAAATGAAAAAAATTAAATGTATTATACTTAACATATAGATACATAGGTACCAAAATATCATTGGTAATATAGACCATCTCCGATAAAACACATTTTTCATAATTCATTATTATTTACCATTGGAATTAAATTCAACACATCTAAGTTAAAAAAGTTACATTGAATAACCTGTGTTTAATGTATGTAGTATAGTAATAGAATAATTCAATTTCAGGTATTATAATACAGCATGACGATTTTACTTTGTCCAATGGAAGTTAGTATTTTAAATTTAATTATTAATCTAATTTTATTATTTTAACTTTTCTAATGAAAGAGCAATCATAAAATATCAATGACTATTAATTCAAATTCATTTGTATTACTAAGAAACAATGTTGAAAATTATGACAGGCATAAAATGAAAACATTTATATGTATTATACTTAATATATTATAGCTGTATAGGTACCAAAATATCCTTGGTAATATAAACTATCTCCGATCAAAATCATTTTTCATAATTCATTATGATTTACCATTGAATTGAAATTCAACACATCTAAGTTAAAAAAGTTACATTGAATAACCTGTGTTTAATGTACGTAGTAAAATAATAGTGTAATTAAATTTCAGATGTTAAAAGAGTTAATGGTGGCCTATTCGCTATAGTGAAAGGTTAGTATTTAAACTTAATTATTAATCTAATAATTGTATTATATAAATTGTCTAATGAAGGTGCAATCATAAATTACCAATGAATATTAATTTAAATTAATTTTTAATATTTAAAAATAATTTTGAAAATTATGGTAGGCATAAAATAAAAACATTTAAATGTTTTATACCTAATATATAGCTATATAGCAGTGTTTCCCAAACATTTTATCTTTACCGCCCACTTCCAAAAAAAAAATCCGACAGACGCCCCCCTTAAAAAAAATATTGTTAAAAAAGTATGCAATGAAAAATTAAATTTATTGTTTATAAATATATATATAATGTATAGGTACAAATCAAAATATATAGGTACTAAATACAAAATACACAATTCAGATAATTTGGATCACGTACGGTGTTTGTGTTATTGCGATTACGACAGATGAAACTATCACCGCCCCCTTTTTGTAATGAAATGCCCCCCAATTAAACTTGTAACTTTCATTGCCCCCCTGGATAGGTCTAGCGCCCCCAAGGGGGCGATATCGCCCACTTTGGGAAACACTGCTATATAGGTAGTAGGTACCAAAATATCCTTGATAATATAGACCGTCTCCAATCAAAATAATTTTTCATAAATCCATTATGATTTACCATTGAATTGAAATTCAACAAATCAAATTTTAAAAATTTTAAAAATGTTATATTGAATAATCTATGTTTTATGTATGTAGTATAATAATAGAATAATTAAATTTCAGAAGTTAAATTAACGGAACAGACGATTGCTTTACCAGAAGGTTAGTATTTTAAATTTAATTATTAATTTAATTTAAATATTTTAAATTGTCTAATGAATGACCAATCATAAATTACCAATGAATATTAGTTCAAATTAATTTGTATTATTAAGAAATAATTTTGAAAATTATGACAGGCGTAAAATGAATTTATTTACATGTATTATATCTAATATATAGCCAAATAGATCACAAAATATCCTTAGTAACATAGACCATCACCGAGCAGAATTATTTTCATCAAATTTAATTTTCTCACATATTTCCGATGTAGTCGAATTGTCTACCAGGATGGCTGAGTTGCACTTACTGCAACGAGTTGCACCCAAAACGAGTTGAACAATCACAATTTTTTTTAAGAGTTGTAATTTTTTACGGGCAACGAAGTGTACGGGATCAGCTACCATCAATATAATACAGATTTTAAGCATCTATAATTCATGTTTTGACGTATTGTATTACTATGTATGTAATTCACAGAGATGTAAATAGTACAGTTGTAGTACCGAATGCCTTAATACCAAAAGTACATATCCCAAAAAAAATCCGGCGAATACGTTAAGTATGAAGTACCTATCTATAAATAGTTACAATCTAACAAAAAATTCAGGAAAATATTTGTCAGGAATACTTTTGTGATGGGAAATAATATTTACTGGAAATCATTTCTTAGTAAAATTAAATTCGAGAAACCTAACCATTTGTTAATCACATCCTCAGTAAAAAATGATCATGACGCAATCAAATATATTTCTTTCTGTGCATTGTAAATAGTTATGTGTCAACTAAATAGTATTTCTAACTTTTTATAGCAACAATGAGTAAGTTAAATTTCTATTATTTTGTCATATGTTTAATAAGTTTTATTCCGATCAATTGTAAAAACAAAAACATAACCACAAATATTTGTTTTTTCTTTTTCATCAAGACGAGAGATTAAGTACGTAATTGTTTTAGTTTTTATTGAAATGCGTATTAACCAGCTACCAATATTCTTACTTTATGTGATACGTTTTTAATACACCTACTATATTCCATAGACTTATAGACTAGACGATGATATAGAGTGAGCGAGAAAATAAAGAAAATAGTAAAATTCTGTGTCTACTGCCAAAGAAAAAAAAGGGTTGTAATAAAATATCGTTGATCGTTATATTTTATTAAAAACGTGATAAATCGTGAATATTCCATACTGATTACCATGATTTAAGATAGCATACAATCTTAAATCATGCTGATGACAACTATAAGATCACAGATCTCTATATAATAGTATAGTTTAGAATTATAGAAGTCGGTGACTAACATATACTGGAGATCGGAAATATTACACTATGACTGGTGTCGACAAGTGACAACTTTATCAGTGGTCCTCAAATGTTTCGAAAGCCGCCGTAAGGTACAATTAAAGGTAAAAGCACCATCTCTACATGTGTTATGTATAACACAATGACCGTATATCATTTGCACATCGCCCGTTTACCAGCACCACATTATCGTACATCGACATTCTGAACAAGAGATGGTATAAAAATAATTGAAAATTGAAAATTCAACGATTGTCATAAATCGTATGTAAAAAATAGTTATACACATTCAAAAACAAATTGGATTCATTTAATTTAATTGTAGTCATAATTATATAAATAATGTAAATACATATAATATTATATAGATAATGAATAATTTAAATTTTTAAGTTTAAAAACGTGGTCAAGTGGATGTCGCTCTGCTGTACTGTAGGTAACAAGTAGACCACTGTATAATGGATGGTATAAAATTTGAATTCAATGATATAATATCATTGTCTATGAAGACGATTCTGAGCGGAGACGGTATGTCAGTCTAGGATATTTTAAATTATATTGACATTGTTATTTTACGGTAACTGCTAAGTTTAATTAATATTATTCATCTTTTTTAATTATTAACCTAAAATTATCAGTGATGCTAGAAAAATATTATAACATATACTTTTACTCGTTAAAATTGATTTTAATATGTAATTTCGTCCAAATTTGAACTTAAAATGTCCGTAAAAAATAACTGTGTTTATATATATTTTAGATTTTTTGTTTACAGTATGTAATATTTATTAAAATCTTTATTTTGAATTTTCAATCCTTAATTATAAAAGCTGACAATTTTATAATTGTTTAATTACAATAATTGATAATTTTCGAGGTTTTGATGAAATTTATCAAAATTCGAACTTTAAATGCTTATAAAAAAAATGTGTCTATGTATTTTTAATATTTTTCAATTGCTATTGTAATAATATATCAGGAGCCTTGTATTAAATTTTCATTATTTTTTGCCCAACAAATAAAAATTTATTGGTATTTATATAAAAAAAAAACTAAAAAATTGAAAATTGAAATGTTCCGTAAAAAGCTCAAAAACAGTCAAAATATATTCAAAATTAGATGATGTATAGAAAATGCTAATATAAACATTCTGTGAAATTTTCATGCATCTAGAGTTATTCGTTTTTGAATTGCAACGAAATAAAAAAATCGCTACATGAGAAATCGAGTGAATATCTAATCTTGTAAAAATTTGAACTTAAAATGCTCATAAAAATGTATTTTGACTTGCTTATAAACATTTTTTTATTGATAAAACTAGGCAAACTTATAGGGAATCTTGTATTACATTTTCAAACCTTAGATTTAATAAGAACATTTTTATAAATTTTTAAATCAAAATAAATTGCACATTTTCGTCATTTTTACGTATTTTGTCAACATTTGAACTTTGATTACCTATAAAAAAAAATTGTGACAACTGATTTTTAATATTTTTCATCTATCTTTGAAACTATATATTAGAAGCCTACTATTAAATTTTCAAGATATTTTACCTAACAAATAAAATTTTATTGACATTTATAGAAAAAAAAACTAAAAAAATTCAATATTGAAAATGTCCGTTTACAGCTCAAAATAAGTCAGAATATTTTGAAAATGCTAGGGTGTGTAAAAAATGTTTATATAAACATTCGGTCAAAATTTCATCTATCTACGGTAATTTCTTTTAGTTATACCAAAAAAATTAAAAAATTAAAACAGTCACAGTTATAAATTATCATACAAATATACATAATATAGTTTGAGTAAAAATTATTTAAATTGTAAAGACAAATTAATAACCAAACCTGTTATGTCTTATATGTCACGCGTACGTCTCGGCAGCGTTTCACGGTTCAAAACATTCGAGGACCGTCCCTCTACTGCCCTCCAAACATGTCGATACCAGTCCATTATACCTTAGTCTATGCTGATGACTGATCCAAAGAAAGTGGAAAAAAAAAGTGTTGCATTTCCACTTTATGTCTTTCTCTCTCAATTATATATACTCGCCAAACATTGATGGCAGGTTGGAATGTGCTGTCCATAGTTAAAAGGCGTATGGTATATTCTGAGTTTATTGATGATATTTTCACCTATATCACACAAAATATTTAACAACAAGATACTGTATATAATAAAATAAATGCGTCCATTATTGAAATTTTTGAATACCGTTTTCTACAGTTATCCATTTTAATTATTTTTTTTCAAGATTATTTCCGTAAGTATTTTTTATTTTGTTTTTATATTATTAAAATGTAATATTTTGTTCTGTATGAGATTTCAAGATTGAATTATAATTTTAAATATTAAATTTTAATTGTTTCGTCCATTAGGTAGCTTCAATGTCCATTTATAGATAACAAACATTGATGATCAAAGATCATACACATTAGAGTACATTTTGTTGTAGAAGTTATTTTCCAAAAATATCTCACGTTCAAAATGAATATTATTTCAACTTTATTGCTGTTATTTTTAACGTTTATATAATATGTATAATAAAAGAAATAAGATGGATTCCATGAACCAAATTGTATAAGCACGCGCCCTTAAAATGTAAAGCAGTGAGGCAACAAAAAATAATAATGGTTTTTTAACATGACTCTCAAATATGCACATAATAATATAATATGGAGCTCTATACAACATGAATGTAAATCAGTTACGTAACGTGATTGAGAATAAGTACCATCCGCTGCCTCTAGTTCTCGGATGGGTGACCACCCTAGTTCATAGTAGCAAAAACCTTTCCACACATACACGTTTTGCCGACTAATCGTTCCAACCTTACCCAACCTACCAACCGTAACTCTTACAATAGCTATTGGTCATAGTTAACAGGGTCAAAGCCAATAAAAAATAAAAAATTTACAACATGTATAACATACCTATGTTAATATTCTTCCCTAAAGGAAATACATTTTTATTACCTATTCCGTGGTTTAACTAGTCGGCATAGATTACTTCGTAACATTATAAGCATTAAATCTTATCTTAATAGG